>JABFPB010006933.1:0-11518 GCA_022817645.1 Ceratoteleas bidentatus | reverse complement strand
CACGCGATATTTGATCGGATTTTCCGGATATGGTTGCCGGAATCCGTCTACGGTAGCTGGATATTTTTTAGAGTGAATTTGACTCCCGTTCGAGCTGTAGGCAAAAACTTTTTGTCTCCTTAGGGAGACACAACAGACCCAGGTCGGAAATCAATCACTTTCCTCCCTATTAACAGGGACGAAAAATGGTGTTTTTCATGCAAGTACTGAATAATAGTATATTTTGCACCAAGGGAGATTGAGCGGGGAATTCCCTTTCCCTTGCTAAGTTTACAAGCCGAGCCGAAGATGAGGTTTGTAATCGCAAGGGAAACGGATTTCCATTAATCTCCCGTGATGAAACGATATTGTACGTCACAAGGAAGGGAAGAATGCCACCTCTCGAAATCTCCCAAGAGAAAAAAGTGGGGATTCCCTCCCCGAGTGACGTAAACGAATTTGTTTGCAGCGTATTTAAAATCATTGTTTGAAAAAATTGACATTAAACAGTTATGAAAATGAAAATGTTTAGACATGTTAACATGTCTAAACATGTCTAAAAACATGTCGGCATGTCTAAAAACATGTCGGTATGTAAGAATGCAATTGCATTCTTACATACCGATTCTAATATTCGGATTGTATTCAGTTTATACAATTCGAACATTAAAATCGGTAACTTTTTGTGACAAATAAAACCCGATAAATGAAAGAGAATTCGTGTCAAGACAATCGGAAAATTTTATGGTAGAATAAAAAACAACCATCCTCAATCAGGACATTTTTCATGAAATAAACTAAAAAATTACGATTGTGTCAAAAAGATAATGTTAGAAATATTTTTATAATATCGGAAAATTATATTGCTGTTTCGGATTCTAAGATATGCCCTGTATGGAACCCTACAACAAAAATACCATTGATTCAACTGCCAACACAAAAAACTAATGAAACTGCGTGGTATAATATGTAAACGTTGGACACAAGCCAAGACAAAGACTGTTTTTACAAGATATTTGTAGGCCCTTTTACGATATAGTTATTAGTTTTGTAGCTACAACTTTTGATCAAACATATTTGCTGTTACAGCATTTATAGTATTTACTGATATTTATAAAAAGGGTTTACTTAACTCATTCCCTGCTATAAGGATACAGGAGAACAATCTCCAATGGCGATTGCTCACGTGAGTATTTTCATTTCTTGGATAAGAATTCTTGGAGTACTTTACATTTTCAGTTCAAACCTATTTTTATAATGCAATTTATAGATATACATTTTCCTTTTGAATGTGTCTTCAATTATGAATGTCAATTCGGCTGAGAATAACTATGACAGCTGAGAATAACTGAAAGACAACAAACTGATTCCGAATCTGTGTTCGACGCCCAGAGCCGCAGCATTTTATTTTTACTGAAGTTACGACCACTTAAACTCACAGTGGGTCCATCAAACTCCTTTTTCTGCTTACGGGAATTTTTCATAGGTTTTCGAAACATGAAATGTTTACTCATGAATCAGCCAAACATTCGTAAGAGATACTTCATACTTGGTCCGAGAAGCTTTGCTAAACTGACCTAAAACTTCAACCCATTCTTTGAAAAAATATAAAAAATTACTAAATTTTACTCGACGTTCTATACGTCGAAAATATACCATTTATTGGAATTCTAAGAATATTTGCTTTTTCTTTTCTAAGAAAAAAGGCAATGCAGTTCAAAATGGTATCTACTCCTTAAATTTAAATAAATGAAAAAACGTGCACTTATTCAAATGAGTGTAAATGCACTTAAAAGTGAATATACACTTATTGAAATTTAGAGAGTATTCTTTCTAAATTACGCGTTTTTTTCAAGGTACATACTTGAGGGTATTAGCGAAAGCGTCGTTGTCAGGCAGAAGCTATTCAATCGAAAATTGTGAAGCAAAGAACGAAGTAAGAGAAACAATCTTATTTCGTGGCACTGACCGATCCTAAACCCTATCGAGGATCGCTTGGACCAAGTTGGTGAACCCAGTAAATGAAAAATGAAATACAAAGATAGATCACATTAAAAACAATTCAGCGTTCCTCTCAGCGAATCCCGAATCGTGAAATACTACGATTTACACAAAAATGAATCCTTTTCAATTCGAAATCTACGGTTGACATTTAGTATGCTCGAATCAGTGTTCTAATCGATATTTAAATCAATTTTGATCAATGCAAAATGTACGATTCATCCAACAAACGAATAATACGCGTTGGATGGGCTGAATTGTATGTTATCGTGAATGAATTATATGTCATTGAAAATTTATATTTAGAGTTACAGTTAATATCTATTAATATTTTATAATATAAATGTATTAATTAACTTTCATTACTTTATTTTAAATAAAAAAGGATATGCAATTAAAACTCATTTATTCGATTCACTTCCTTAGAAACATCAGGCCGTTATCAACTGCGGTCAAATTAAATCATACACATTACGAATCATATTACCTGACTCGATAGGGTGCAAAGCTGGCGGCTCGAACATTTCGAGTTGAAATCTTTGCTGTAGTGATTTTTTTCATTTCATTCCAACATTTTAGTCGAGAAATGTTTTTTTGTAGTTTACAATTGCAGGAATACAAATCATCTATTAGAAGGAATACATCTATTTAATAAGTTTTCATTTATTGGGAAGCGCAATGTAAGGCAAATGACGGCCGAGGCCTGTTCGCAAAGCGCGAAACGAGTGCCGGGGATCGTCATTGTAACACTGAATTCGGGGTAACAATGACCGAAGATTTTGGTGGCGACTGTATAAGCGAGCTGGTTTCTCGTTGGTTGTCGGTGGACGTGTCGCGCATCGAGGTTTCTTTTCGGTGTTATTCTCGTGAGCAGAAAAGGCCGGTCTAGCATGAAGAAAGCGGCCGAGCGGGCTGCGACGAGGACGGAGTGCGCGCGGTCCGGTAGACAAGAAAGAAAAGCCGATCTCGCATCTCGAGCCGAGTCGCGGCAGTGTGGCGCCCACGGGGCGCCGTCGCACTCTCCCGCCATCGCCAACGCCTCCTTCGACGCCCCTCGTAACCCTCATCTGTTTCGCTTAACGGTTGTCCGAACAGCCCGAATACATAACGCTCGCTATCGCGCGTACCCAAATTCCCCAGCATTGGTCACACTGCCAATTAAATGACCCTCGAATTTTGCCGATTATTCCGCGCAAACTGGCCGCCGGGGGTACACTGTCACATTTCGATGGTTAAGGGAAACATTTACATTTTTTTTCTACTTGGTCACGGTGCAAATATATTTCACAGCAATCAGTTGATAATTAAACATTGAATTTCCTAGTGCAAAGAACCCGAATAAATTATTTGATTTTCAGTTACATTGTATTGTATACTATTCTGGCGATGTATAATGTTTAACGAGACATTTTTAATTCTTCAAAAAGAATATATTTTGTACAATTCCACTATCTGCATTCAAAGTTACGAATATTTTTTTCAATCGATTACGATTTTTCGTAATCTACTAACGAAATTTCGTAACCCAGGTCCGAAATATATGCGGTTTTTAAAACTTGATTACGAATTTTCGTATCCCATTTCGTACGAAATTCCGTGTTCAAATTTCGTAATAAACCATAACATGTTTTTTTTTATTACGAAATTATACGAATTCCCAACACGGGAGGCAAAGTGATTATTTCTGTGAGTGTACAGTTAAAAATGTTACGAAGAGTTACGGATTATATTATTACAGATATTTACGGAGAACAGCTTTTGTTAAGGCTATCCGTTAAAAAGGCTTCTATCCGTAAAATTATGTTGCAAATTTACGGATTGTTACGGATATGTTCCGTAACGTTATCCGTAAGTTTCCGTATCTTTATCCACGGGCGTACAGAAACTTACTTCACATTCGGCTCACATGCATTTCACGTGCGATTCACATTGGATTCACTTTCTAGTCACATTCAGAGCACAGGTGGTTCACATGCCCTTCACATGTGTGACACATATGCTTCACATGTAATTCATATGTGTTTCACATGCCCAGTCAACAACAAAATTCACAACAAACGCACATGAGCAAAATGTAGCTGACAAGTGACTCACGGGCAGCTCACTAGTGATCCAGTAGTCTTGTCACCGTTTTTGTATGAATCAATATTAATCAATATGTTCAATATGTAATTTCTAATAGGGGTGAGAACATAACGTTTCTAAAACATTTTCCGGAGGTTTCGCTAGAAGTTTTACAGTTTTACGGTTTTACGTTTTATAAACGTTTTAAAAACGTTAAAATGATCGCTTTGCAAAGTTTCTAAAACGTTCTTAAAACGTCTCGTGAAACATTTTTAAAACGTTTTACACTTTATAAAAATAAAACAACAAAAACTTGTTATAGTAGCATAAAGCGTTTAAAAAAAAACGTTTTACAAACGACTCAAAACGTTTTAAAAACATTTCACGAAACGTTTTAAGAACGTTTTAGAAAGTTTGTAAAGCGATTATTTCAACGTTTTTAAAACATTTATATAACGTTTTGAACGTTTCAAAGATATTTGTAAAACTAGTGTATTGAAAAAATTAGCAAAATGACAATACTTTTGAATACGATTATCACAGAAGAAACACCAAGGTTGTTTCAATGTCTCAAAATGTAACACCTCTGAGACACCTTATTTTCTAGTGATTGCATAATTATTTGGAAGGCAATTTTCCAATAAGATTCGTCAGCATAATACAGTAATTTGTTTATATATTACTGTATTATGTTTTATTACGCATATTTTACATAGTAATACTTCTTACCAATTTCGTTTAATTGCTAACTTTATCACTTAGGCGTGTGGTTTCATTTAGTCACGGGGCAAACATGGAAAAGTCGTTAACGAGTAAGCACAAAAATGCTTGTGAACAGAGTATTACGCACGGTTTACCAAATCATAGGTTAATGAAAATGAGCTAATTCATGAGTGACGCAAATTGTAGGACTATTGGTCCACTGGGTCTCCAATCCAGTCCCTCACTTTAGCACCAATTCAGTAATGACTTTCCAGAGCTGAATGTTTTCGAATTAGATTGTTAATTTCTTATCTGCTAGAATTACAAGGCTTTGACGCTTTTCTAATTTAATGTCAAATAACCGGTTTTCTATCGTTCATTTGTCATTAAATCAGATCAATTTATATAAAGTTATGAAAAAAAGGAGTTGATTAAACATTGTTGGCAAGTAAAGTTGCTTAATAAAAAAAATACAAGCAAATACATAAAATATCTATCCATCTTATAGAATTGAAAAATTTAGAATTCTCATGAGTAGTCGCGTGTCTACAATTTTTTGGTAAAACGAAAACTGACATACCAAAATTCTAAATCATCATACCCGCGCAACTCATATTGTAAATAGAATATATAAGGTATTGAGAACAGCAGGATAGCAAAATGGCGGCTGTTAAGGAGCATTTACTTATTTGACGCCAAAAAAAGTGTTTCTTTAACAATTTATTTCTCGAAAAGGAAGGAAGATTCACATCTTCCTTCCTTTTGCAACATTTTTATTAACATTTCGAGATAATTTATAAATTGTTTCAAGTTCGTATCTCCAGCGCAACTCCAGTGGTGTCCCAGCTTGCGAGCCGGCACTTTGTACACGGGCGGAAATGTAGCGTCCGAACCAGTCATCTAAAACTAAATCCGTTAATTGTACCTTAAACTAGATGAAATTCCCTGGAGCTTATACCGACTTCTGGTAAAAAATGTTAAAAATGGCAAAATGGCGGCCATTTGAAAAAAAAATTGAATTTTATTGAAATAAAATTCAATTTAAAAATTGTTGAAACATTTTTCTTAAATTGTTTGAAAAATATTGAAACATCAATACAATGTATAATTTTGTAACATTTGTTCAAAAATATTGTTTAACTTATTCTACAATACCTAATTCTTTTACCATGCGAAAACCATTAGCATAACACGTTATCACAAAAAGAAACACGAATTGCATTACCGAACAATTCGTACAAAATCCCCACTGAAACTTATTCCGGACAAAAGAATTTGGACACACTGCCAGCGAGTCGCGAAGTGGCGCGCTCTCTGTCTCATTTAAGGGATTAGAGTGAGACGGAGAAACCCATAAGGAAATACCGGAAAAACCTGAGTTTTACGAACTAAACTGTCAAGAAATAGCACGAGGAAGTTGTTTTTTTTACTTTTTCTCAACAAATAGCAACAATCCAGATGAGGAAGGGATTGGCCCATATAGTGGAGGGAAGAGGGGATCACCCCCAAAACTCTACAAACATATTGAAATGTATGATAAATGTGATTTACGTCAAATAAATGTATTCCAATGTAACAAGGAAACGAAAGGGGTAAGTGCATGCATGATAAGGCAATCACGTCAAACAACAAATATCTTATCGTTTTATCAAACGCAAAATTAAAGTAAACATATTGCAATTGTCTAACAGTAAAAACTGAATTATAATACCTAAAACTAACCCATAAAACATTAAAATCATGCAAAAGATACAAAACTTAAACGAATCACTTGCACATTAAAACAATATAATAACAAACTAACAAAATAACAAAAGTCATGATGAAATGGCGGGAAAAGGCCTGATTGGGCAAAAGGGGCGCGGTATAACGTAAAGACGCGTGATTGGTCAGACGCGTAGAATAATAAATCGCGCGGGAAAATAATATGAAAGTACATGATTGGCCAGAAGTGCCTATATAAGGGCAACAAGGTGGCGGAAAAGCCAGTTAATCTCGAGCTGGCAACCTCAGAGGTGAGAAGTAGTCCTGAATAGGGACAACTCGAACAAGCACTCAAGAGTTCCAATTTCCTTTCCCTCAGAACCGCGCATCGGAAGCGCGCTGAATCAGGCATGAGTGTATAATTTTGGAAAATTTGGAAAAATGTGTTAAGAAATATTAATTATTCATTTTTTATAGATATATAACTCACCTGGTTACGATGAACAATCATCTGAGTTAAACATTGCTTCCTTCGAGATTTTTTCGGAAACAGTCTCTTTGCAACATTACTGAATGTGGCATCTGCGTGAAGAACATCTGGAACAAAGTCAGAACAATCTTTTATTTTATTCAGTAAGTGTGGACTGTAAATGGCTACGGCAATGTCTCCTTGTAAATCAGTTCCAACTTTACTACATAACTGCTCTCTATCATAACCATATTTTGTCTTTTATATAAATTCGCCAAATTTATTTAACGTTTTTGCAAGGCCAACTGCAACATCCTTTCGAAGCCACCGTTGCAATGATGAGCGAATTTCGTCAAAACTCACTCGGCAGGATGCTGCTTGAAACCTGTAATGCACATCTAGTAAAATGGATAAATGTGGGTAAAGTCGAGAGTAGACGAGAATAAACGATAGAAAACGAGGATAAATTAGATGGCGTCTAATAGATGGCGTTAAGTGTGGCTCCGGAGGCCTGTGCTCCTCTAACCCGATCAGGCCTGTGTTTCCCTCTCTCTCACATTCATCTTCACTCATCGTGATTATCAGCCCGATTTCGCGTTTATCAGGCTTAAAAAAATATACTTTCGTCTCTCACACATCCTATACAAAACCTATGCCGTTACAATTATCAGTCCCAACAGCACGTTTGGGGACCTCATCTCGAGTCAACCGGGTATATATCTGAAACGGGCGAATCGCGAATTCCCCATTACAACCTCCCCCTATCCAGATGAGGTGTGCCGTCCTGAGTAACTGGCACTGTCAGGATATCACTGTCAGTTCTGAAACTGTTTAGGGTGTATTCTGACATCCTGTACTCGTCTGAGGTACCACCCATCCTCAGTATCTACTAGAGTGGCCAATGGAACTACGTCTTCTTCCTCAAACATCCTCGATAAGGCGTCCGGAACATAGTTCAGGGCTCCTTTTCGATGGATGATCTCAAAGTCGTATTCCATTAGATCTAATGACCACCTAGCTAACCTGCCTGAAGGATTCTTCAAATTCGTATATATGAGTCATATATGAGTCGTATATATGAGGTCATATATAAGGTCATATATATGAAATCATATATAAGATTTGATATCTAGATACATATATATAACTCTGTACATATATATGACTTTAAATCTAAATACATAACTCCAGGTGTATAACTGTGTTATTTATAAATCAGTTATATACAATTTTTTATACAAAACGTATATACCATTATGTATATACGTGATGTTATATAATGTGTTTTATATAAAACCGATTATATAAAAACCGGCGTCTAGCGTTCGAAAAATCGGAAAATGATTTTTATATATAGAGAGATGAGTACAAGACTGAAAATTGACGAAAAATGTGTAAATCTTACTTGATCGTTTTCCTCCTTGCTTCTTCCTGGCAGCTTCCAGTTTTTCGTAGTCTGAAAGGTCAGACACCTCTCCAGATCTGTTGTCCTTCCAAGTCTAGATGGACCAGGTTCCTCCGAATCGTTATCTCTAACAAGTGCAACCTGACGTGTGTTCCTTCCAAGTCTAAATGGAACAGCTTCCTCCGAATCGTTATCCCTATCTTGTGAACTCTGACGGTCCTTCCAACTCCAGATAACCTTGCGCTACGCGAATCGTTTCCACTGACGGTTACTTGCCTTAGAATTTCCGACATGTTGACGATACCTCCTTCGCCGTTGAACAAACAGTAGAACCGTGCGGGAACGACCTTGTCATGCCCCATGAAGATTAACAGCATCTGTTGATCTTCCTCACTTTGACAAACTTGGGTACATTTGGTTGCCAAATGTTTTCGAAGCATCGTTCCCGTGATTTTTTAATATTTATCAATCCACATTCGTCTGCAAATTTTTTTAACAATCGTCCAGCATCGAGATGACGGTGATTATTTTCGAAGAGATTGATTCCAAAAACGTATTCATTTACGACCGTTACTTTAGCTTCATGGCGCTTTTTGAGTATTAACTGAACACATTTAATTTCTTCCGTTGTTAGAATAACAGGAACATCGCGGTTCTTCTTGCCTCTAATATAAAAAATGGTGTAGTCCGAGCTTGATCCTTCTTTAAGTAAAAGTACTTTGTGATGGTTAAAATTTTTTATTTTTATTTTTTGTTTTTCTCCAATCCTTCTCCTATTAAAAACTTGCAAGCGCACAAGAGTGGTTTCAGCTAATATCCTCAATGCTGATAAAGAAAATTTTCTTATGACGTTTATATGCGACTCGCCTCTTGCTCTTGACATATGAATACTGTTTCTCAATATCCTCGTCAGCTGGTAAATCGTCTACTGTGTGTCGGTCTTTTTTGGCATATTGTTCATCAATTATCTTCTTGACACGGTAAAAATATCTTGCATCAAATACTTTGAAGGATCGTTCTGCCTCTAGTTCAGCTGTTGGATTATATGTTTCAACGCAGTGACTGCTATAGACCCTACCAACCTGAAGTATCAAATTCCCGATGCCAGTAGCAACTGAAGGTTGAGCAAAACAGTTGCTACAGTCGTCTTCGTCGAAGCCACTCACGATATTGGCAGCGGTTACAAAAATTTTGTATGAGCTCGGTTTGAGTATGGATGCAAAGTTTTGAATCTTGCCTTCTACATCAAGTTCTCTCGCTTTCATTTGTATTCGGCCGAGCAACCTCATCCTTGACCGTACCAAACGATACTGATCTACTCACAATTTCTCGCACGATGAGTTTTCGTACAATACGCGTAATTCTTCGTGTTTAACAACTCGAGAGATGTCATCATCTGCCAATTTGGCGACCACTTTCTTCAACGTTTCTGATGCAGTTTTATCTACTCGACTTTCAATAACCTTACCAGCAATAACATACGATTGTCCTTTAACTCTTTGTTCCTTAATGTCGCAACGATGATGACGAATATTCGTACGACGGTAAGACCCTTTGCATAAATTACAGGTAATGAAGTCGGCCGGTTTCAGAATCATATTTTTTCCTCGTCGTTCCGGAATCAGGATATCGTTTTTTACTGTGGTGTCTACATTATTGACGAAGTTTCCCGCTTTACGTAAGATATTTATCATTGTTCTTCTTTCTGGATCCTTTGAAGATAGACTCAGTATTTTTTTTACATCTTCTTTTTTACGATGTACAGATAAGATATGTCGTGCTATTTGTCCTTTTACCAATTTATTGCAGTAAACACAATTATATTGTTTATACCGATCACTTTTGGGCTGAAGTTGCATTTTTCGAATATCCTTACCATACTTCACTTTATCAATTCTTCCCTGTATATTTTTTATGGTATCGTTCAATTCAACGGGTTTCGTTTCATCATTGGTTTTTTCAGGTATGTAAGTGCTATCATTATTACCGGCATTAGTTGTTTCATCCTCCGAAACAGACATATCTGAAATTTCGTCCTTAGCTTCATCCACAGGGTTATTTAGGATGTCATCATCCTCATTATCCAAGTCTTCTTTGTTCGTATCTTCTTCCTCAAAAGATACCCCATTTCTGCCCGAAAACCGTTGGTTTTCTTTAGCCGGTACACCTATACTACGAACACCGTCAGGTTGTAAATTGTTAGATATAACTTTCAATCCACTTTCCTCTTCTCCATGTTCTTTGTAGACATCACCCTTGTCAGATCGTTTTTCCACAGCTTCCTTCACAGGGTTATTTAGGATGTCATCATCCTCATTATCCAAGTCTTCTTTGTCCGTATCCTCTTCCTCAAAAGATACTACATTTCTGTCCGAAAACTCTTGGTTTCCTTTATCTGGTACACCTATACTGCGAACATCGTCAGGTTGCAACTTGTTAGGTATGACATTCAATCCAAGTTCCTCTTCTATTCGTCCCCAGGAAACATCATACATGTCGAAATTTTTTATTCCTTCCACTTCTTGAAGGTCTTCAAACCCAAGTTCCTCTGGTATTAAGTAATTTGAATCATTTAGTCCATCTGGATATGGAACGTTGGCAGGCTTTTTAAACAAATTCCGATTAAATTTGGTCTGTCCAAATAGTACGTCTTTCTTTATCGGTAGTTTTTCTTTGTCGTACGTCTTGAGGATCGTGCTGCTCACTATTTCGTGTTCAATATTCTTCTTTGTGAACATGGGACCACTCGCAGAAATAATAGATGAATTCGCATCTATTCGAGGTAAAACTACCGAAATATCTCGATTTAGTCCACCTGGATTTGGAACGTTGGCAGGTTTTTTAATCAAATTCGGATTAAATTCGGTCTGTCCAAATAGTAGGTCTTTACTTATCGATGGTTTTTTTTTGTCGCACGTCTCGAGGATCGTGCTGCTCACTATTTCGCGTTCAGTATTCTTCTTTGTGAATATGGGACCACTCGCAGAAATAATAGATGAATTCGCATCTATCTGAGGTAAAACTACCGAAACATCTGGATTTAATCCACCTTGAAACGGTTGCATTGAAACGGTTGTAGCTTTTTTGAATAAATTCAAGTTAATTTTTTTTTCAAGGAATACGTCTTCTCTTATCGTTGGTTTTTTTCCCTCGACGACCGTGCTTTTTGCTATTTCTTGTTCAGTATTCCTTTT
>JABFPB010006932.1:0-11521 GCA_022817645.1 Ceratoteleas bidentatus | reverse complement strand
CACATTTTAGTCATAGTGAGGCGGTAATTTTGACGCAAATGTGAGTCACAGGTGACTCACACGTGACTCACTTGTGATGTCACTGTGCGGTCACACAAAAAATTCTGGTTGATTGGGTACTGAAGTTCTTAAATTAAAATTGCTTACTTTAAATTGCTTCAGAAGATTTCGTAAAACAACTAAGTTATTGTATAGATATTATTATGACTTCATACAATAAAAGCTTGTATATATGTAAACTTGAAAATTTTTAATACCAGTATTTTGCATGTGATCACATTTTTGTGTGATCATATTTTTGTAATGCTAACAATTTCCCCCATCAGAACGGGACGTTTCAGAAACGTTGCAGGAACGTTCCAGAAACCTTCTGAACGTAACAAAAACGTTTCTGAAACGATAACTTGTACGCCAATAAGAAGTTTCACGAAACGTTTTGTAAACGACTCAGAAGAGTTTTTTAAACGTTCAGGCAACCTTTATCGAATAATATCTTTCGAACTTGAAACGTTTATGAAACGCTTACGAAAAGTTGCTGCAACGTTCAAAAAACGTTATGGAAACGTTCCTGAAACCTATTCAAAACGCTTCAAAACGTTTCAGGAACGTTTCTTAAACCTCCAGGAAACTGAAGACGGAACCGAACGTTCAAAAAACGATAGGTGAACGTTTCTATTGCGGTTGTGTAAACGTTCCTGGAAAGTTCCGAAACATTTATTAAAAAAGATATTCACTGGGAACCGAACTTAAGCCTCCAAAGTGCCAAGCAGACAGCTTACCACTGAGCCACGAGACTTATATGTAAAAGGCTACTTGTTGATATCTCTTCTATCTAGGAACTTTGTTTTCGGAAACGTTTCATGAAACGTTCGTGAAACTTCTTTATGTCGGACAAGTTACCGTTTCAGAAATGTTTCTGGAACGTTCAGAAGGTTTCTGGAACGTTCCTGTAACGTTTCGTGAAACGTAGCAGTAACGTTTCTGAAACGTCCCGTTCTGATGGGGTCTGAATACTAGTTGATCATTAATTTTGGTGTCAAAAACTATAAACGTGTAATTAAAAAACTGGAAAATACATACACATTTCTGTATAATAATTCTGTATTATCAGAATTTACGATCATACTGTCCTTGAGAACATAACTTAATTTTTATTTTTCATATCTCTAAAATGATTTTTTTTAATTATATCCACGTTCTTGCATGTTCACTGCCTTTAATCCACTCATCCCAAACTTCTTTCTATCCCGCTAACAGTAAAATTCCCATTCATCCTTAACAACCAATCTCTCTACGATTTTCCGCGAAAACGTCTCGAGCTCGTTTACAGTCGCAGAAAACATTCTACTAATATTTCGCGGCCCGTTGACATAACACTATTTGATATGTTGGAAAATGTGTGTTAAAAAATGTGCACTGTGAATAAACCGCGCCAACTGTGTGTAATACTAAAAAGTAGTATGACTGGAAGGCACGCACCTCGTTAGTTACCGAATGACGTAAGCCAGGTGGCATGAATGAGTCGTTACCGAGCGACGGGATCCGCCTTCATTCCTACGTGCAATGTCCTCTTCTCCCACTTTGACAATCTTCCGATCCAGCGCTCGATCAATCTACGTCTGCGAATCGTCCGTTTCAATCGCTCCGATAAAATTGTCTTTTTTCGAAAATTAATCATTTCGCAAAAGCGTCACACGTCTAATAAACTATATTTCAAGTACAATTATTTCGTGATCCCAGAAGATGGATTTCATATTTTGAGGTCATTTTAAGAAGAATATTTTTTTATTAAAAAAAATAAATAAAAAAACTCAATTTAATAATTTAAACAAAAACTAGTAAAAAGTGTGACTAGTTAGAACATTCTTTGTTTCGTTTATTGTATTTTTGGAAACAATTATATTAATTCTGTTTGAAAATTTTCTATGTTACGTAATCATTTCGATTTGCATTTTATAATCAGTTATTATATTCATAGAATACTTCTCCGAGATCGCTGATACGAATTTATAAGCAATGTTCATTAAAAATTGTTTCGCAAACCTTTGAATAATGTAGAAAAACTTTTTTTCGCAAATTAAAAAAATTACCCAGCACGGCACGTGCGCAATCGCGATCGCGCAATAATACCCGCCGCCCGGCCGTGATCCGCGTTCCTTTTTATTTAATCGGCACTCGTGATGCCCGCGAATATTTACATTAACGTGATTTTTTAATGAGTATTAATTAATCGCGGGGAGCCGAGCGGCGCGCTTAATGGCTGCGAATCAAAAGCGCATAAAGTTAATGGAAGAGAGAAGAACGCGGCGTGTAATTTCATTTATGAACATCGAGCACGCTCGTTCCAATAAAATTGCTCGTGTATCCGGACGCCAGTGAAATCCCGCCGGCATATCCGCATAATCGCGCGTTTTCGAAGCGGCGCGCGCTCCATTGTTCGAGAAAAAAGCAAACAAATTTTGTCCACGACATTTTTTGTCTGGCGTTAAAATGAAGTTTCCGGTCCAATTACCTTTGCGCTGAAAAATATTTTACTTCATTGAAAACGTTTGTATTTTAGAAACAGAACTTTTTGTCAAAAAGAATATCGTTGAATAAAGCGAAAAAGTATTACTTTAGATCGCAAAACATTTAGTTTAATTTTAAATAAATGTCCTTTTAGTGAATTTACGTTTTGGCTAAATAAGAACACTCCAGAATATATTATATATTATATTCTTTTACCGAAAAATATTATTCCGATGTTAATTTCAATTTTATTATAATTAAATGGTATTTTTTACTTGAAAGCATTCGATAAAATTGTCTTTCGTTAGTGAACGGATAAAGATTTAGACGCTATACATTGGCGGCATGAAAATGACGTGAAAAATGTTTTTCATGCATTTTTTTGCCGGTTGAAAAATGAAATTTCCAAGTAGAGGAATGCGTTTTGTGAAAATGCCAGAAGCAGCGGTATGCGCGCTTGCGCGATATGCGTAATAAATCAAAGTTACGATTTATCAAACTTTCTTCGTGCATCCTCATTCGCGAGATTGGCCGCTGGCAGTCCTTAAGCCAAGGTCATTGATTCCTCCGTGAGTTCCGTCTTGGTTTCTGGGCCAGGTTAACCGTCATTACCGCTATACCCGATTACCTGCACTCTCGCATGCCAAGAGATCCGACGCACACTTGAAATATTTCTAGTACTAGGTTATCAAGTTAAACGCGAGTTTTACTGCGGAAATTACAGAGTGTAGGTGAATTTTATTTTATGGATTACAATAGGTAAAGGTTCCTTTTGAACATTAAACGGATTTTTTTAAACAGTGAAAGACTTTCAATAGTGATTTGTAAAATAATATCAAGTATATTCTCTAACAATGGGTTTTAGAAGCATCTAACAACATTTTTTAATAAAAGAAATATGATGGGAAATAAACAATGTTATATTGAAATAATTACTTGTTTGGGATAGGAATTGGTAAAAGTGTATTGTGAAAATGTAAGAATAAATGTAAAATTTGAATTTACTGTAATCTTGGAAAAAAGTTTTGATAGACGTGATTAGAAAAGAATTGGATTATTATCCAAATTCCGCATTAATTTGAGTTGTCTGGAATTCATTTAACCTGGATTGAGTGCTATAATAGTTTAATTAATTGCAGTTTATAATTTTAAGTTAAAATATTTTTAAAAGGCCATCTGGAATTAGAATGAATAGAAACTGGCATTGGAATTAATAGAAAAGAATTCATTTTTGTAAGTTTTAATACAAAGATAGTAGAATTGAACATAAAACAAAATTCTTTTCAAAAAGAAAAGGATAAAATTGAATAATAATTTATTAGGAATCATTTCTAAACGATTCTATATAATTTTGTTTCCTGGGAAGTCCGTTTCTAGGCCAGTCAGGATGTACAAAAAGAGAATTAATACTCAATTTTATATGTTTTTATAAAAAGTAACGAATTTTTGTTTGATTCTGAACATTTCCAGCATAGAAAAAAAATTTCTGTTAAAATTGTAAGTTGAAGAATATATGCAGATTTTTGTGAATTCAATATGTGGAAAGTTTATGGCAAAAATATAATCGGAGTATTTGGTTACATTTATGTACATTCGCTTTTATAATATTTTTTACAAACTGGTAACGTTTTATAAAATGCAAAGTATTCCATCACTGTACGTGTGACCTTGAAAAGGTCGTTCCCAGATAGTCGGTCATTCTGTTGACTACATCGCTGCAGTTTCTAATGCTGCGCTGAACCTTATTCGGGAGAAAGTAAGATGTGTGAAAAGTAACGTTTTATTTAAATAATTATATACGTTATATAAATGAAGCAATTGTTAGTTAAGTGCAAATTGTATAATTCAAGTAATTAAAATAATAAATAATAAAAAATAATCATGATTACTTGTCATCCAGCACTTAAAAAAATCGATTTCGAAAACTGACATTTTCGAAATCATAAAATAATCGTATCTTAGCACAGTTCTTAAAATAATTTCATTATTAAATCATCATTACTTCATTCCAAAATCGTTTAGTCTTTTTTTTCATTTTTTTGTTTCATTTCTTCATTTTTTTGAATTTCGCAATGTTCATATTTTTCAAAATAACTGGTAAATTCAGTAATTCGATCAATTGTACAAATAGATTTAAACAATAAGTTATTGCTTTCAAAAACGGAATTCGATGGGAATCTAAAGTTACGCTGTATTTTGTCTATCCAAAAAATAGATTCACAACTTCAAGCTTTGAAAAATAAATATTGTTGTTTCAAAATTAAATATCAAAATAAAAATATCGATTTATAATATATCAAGGCATTAATAAACAAGTTGAACTAACTGGGCTAATTATTATAACAATAATTAGCCCAATATTACCAAATAAAACTTTAATTTTTATATATTATATTTAGTTTACCTCTTTCCCGTGAGTATCCGTAATCATATCATCTCATATTAGAATCTGCAAAAACCAATTATTTTATTGCATTATACAAACGTTATTTTGTAAACTAGGACAACGTGTCAATGCCGCACCGCCGGCATGGCATTTGTAAGATATTTTAATCTTCTTGATCATGCATATTCATGTTGTCATAGAAAAATGCGTGCCTCACTTCGATGGAAAATTGTCCGCTAAACGAACCGCCAATGTAAGTTACACTTCTGTCATTACCATGACACTCGTTTAACTTATCATCAAAGAAAGTTCCTGACGTCAACCGAACTTCTTTTGCGTTTTAACTTTTTTTTTCGTTCATCTCGATATTCGTCTTTTGCAATTTAATTAACGTCTGCACTCTGCATATATGTCGTTTAGCGAATCGACACTTTCTCGAATAGTTCCGGAAACATTTCCCTTTTTAATGATTCATGAACGTACCCGGATCTTGACAACGATTCTGCAGCACAGTCAATCGGGTAACCGAAATTAATTTTCCAGTTTGTCGCGCAAACAGTTTCGAAAGTCGACACAACAAAGTAGCAAATCGTTTAATTTATGGGTGTGCGGGAATTTTTGAAATCGACGAACGGAATCCGCGTTTCGTTCGCAAGAATCTAGCGGTGAAAAAAGAAATGAAACGAAGAAATCGAGTGACGGGTTTTAGATGAAGATATTATTTATTTCAATTTTTATTTTGAATTGCAACGTGTACATTTCGTTTTAAAAATTAGACAATTGCACTTCCAAAAAATAAACTTTCAGTAGAAAGTTAATTGTTTTTGGAATTTAGAATTTCTGATTTGATTTGAAGAACATTTGTTTTGCTTCGTAATAACGAGTGAAGTTCACTCGTTAGTGATGTAGTCAAGAGCAAACTTGATATTTTTCTAATTCAACTTCTGCATTGTGGCAAGAAACAAGCTGTCCTTCGAACAAGTTGACTCAGTTCAAGTGAATTTATTCACTCACCCAGCATCCATTCATCTAACGTGATCATTTTTAGCTGGAATTAAATTCAGAAATAGAAAGAAATATGGTTTTATCTTTTTATAATATTTAATATCTGGACTAAAGAGTATTTTTCATTATTACATTATTTTATCGCTTCTGTGCTCCAGTTTCATTGATTAAAGAAACGCATACGAATGGTTGATGTCATTAATGTACCATTTGTTAATTAAAAACATTAAATTACAATTAATTATATTCGAATGTTTTTCCGATTATCCTGTGATAATCGGAAAAACATTCGAGATATCAAAGTGTAATAGTATGTGACAAATTTGCATTGAAATATTTGTTTTTCTGTTCAGAAATTCTTCTCGATCATTTTTAATAATGTAGTCATGATATTTGATTTTTCTGTTTTTACCTTACCTTAAAAATGTGGGAAGTTTATTAGTTAAATCCGCTCATTTCAATTCCCTTCTTCCAAAACGCAGACAATCGATTTGATATAAATAAATTGTCTGATATGGCCGTTGTGTCGGAAATATCGTAGATGCTTAACTAAGCTAAAGCTTTGACCGAGCGGTAAATAGTTCCGTTTGTAACCGTGAGCTGCAGGTTCAAATCTCAGTGGTGAAGATTTTATTTGTACATACAAAAAAACTATGAACATATAAAGATGTATATTTGTCGTGACAATATATTTGTTTTGATTATTTTCTTTTGAAGCTGACAACAAAACTACAAATTTCTCCATAGATTTTTTAATGATCTAAAATTGTGATATTTTATACGCCATATTTTATTTTAGACTTTTTCATTTTGCACGATAGAACTTTTTAGTATTCATCAAGGGAATGATCGAGGAAAAATCTCACTCCCACCCGCCGAGCTAGTATACTGGCTTCCCGTGCACAACGGATCTGTCAATTTTAATCTATTAATTTCTAAATTATTATCAATCGAAACCTTGTACTATAAATTTGTAGAATCGCTGAATCTAAATTTTTCATAGAAAAATAAGAAATTGTTTGCAACAAGAAATTTCGACAGTTGACAGCTGTCATTAACGCTGCCAACATTTGAAAATTTGAGTTTTTTATATAATCAAGCCTTGTATATAGGTTTTTAGGGTTGCTGAGTGCAATTTTCATGACAGCGATAATGAAGGCTGTCAACTGTCAAAATGCACTTTTGACATGGAATTTGTACTCAGCGACCCCAAAAACTCAAATTGTTTATAAGCTATAATATTGACAACAATTATGACAGCTGCCATAATACATTTTGGACATGAAATTTGGGCTCATCGGTGCCAAAAACATTGAAAACTATGTAAAAATAATTATTTTTTCTTTGGTAACATCATTTTTGTTTAAAGCCATTATACTGGCTTCCCGTTCTCTAAAGATTAATAGGACGTTCCTTGTGATTTTTCATAGCGTCTGTGATTTTTATATTCCAAAAACTGCAGGAAGGACGTTCTTCTCCTGTCAAACGCTGTGAAGTTCACAGCGCTCTGATTCTGTTGGTACATTCAGTGCTTTGGTATCAAGTATAAGCGAAGTACTCCATTTTCGCTCGAAAACAGGGCAGAAAGTTGTTAATTTCTTCCCGACAGAAATAATATAACTTTCCGCCCGGTACCAAGGGCGAAAGTGAAACTTTCCACCCGAAATATGGGCAAGATATTAATTCCCTAGGGAAGAAATAAGCAACTTTCCGCCCGCCCGAGAGGACGGAAAGTGAGTACTTTTCGCGCACATGAAACGACAATCCTATTTTTTTAAATCGTCATGACTATTAGATAGTTGTAAAATTACACTGGAACTTCGCGTCAGCTTTTAGTACTTTAAAAAAAACATCAATCTTTTTCCTTAAGCTCTCCTGCATCCTTCAAAAACCTCACAGCCATGCAACGATCTTCAATCCCGCATTCCCTAACCCCCCTCCCTCCGAACCCGTAACATCCTCGATCTCCTTTTTGCTCCCTCGGCAAACCAGAGCAGATGCATTATGAATGAAGCCCAGCCTGAAAACGCGAACTAATTTGCGATAAATAAGAAAATAATTGCGCTGCCGCGTGAGCCGCGATGAATGGCGCGGCGAAGGAAGCGCGGCCGCCCGAGTGACTTTTCGTAACGCATGACATCATCCGATGACGATTCCGCCCGTTCTTCGGCCGCCGGGGCAGCGCGGATGGACTTGGCCGACGATGACGACAGCCCAAGTAGGTGGCAAGCGCGAGCTCGACGTCGCGCTAACTCGAGTTTATGACACCATTCCTGAGTGACGTCATCCGGTCGAGCGCCGTGTGCGTCAACAAACGTCGCGACGACGGCAAACTCGGCGTCCGTGAGCACGACTGGATACGATTATCGGATCGCGAAAGTTCGCGATCGCATTCAGCGCGACGAAATCCGCGCGCGACGTTGACGGCCCGATTTCGCGATTGTATTCAGAGCAGATGCGAGCCGAAGCGACCTAGTGAATGGGGTATTGTGTTTTATCGGGAGCTTCGATTCGATTTTGTGATTTGCGGAGGGAAGAGATGGTGATGGGTGTTTGGGCGTGATTGTGGATGTGGGTATAGGTGGGATGCTATGCTAACGCAATAACTCCCGATACATATGTTTTCAATATATTTCCAATGTATTGAAAATGCATTTCTAATATATTAGGAAAATATTGTAAACATATGTGAACATGTGAACGAAGTAAGGCAATACAATAATGGCGAGTCTCGATGGGAGATCAGAGGCGACATGGAGAAAAATATTTGGTTGTGGCAACCAAATTTTAGTTGTCACAACCATATAGTTTGGTTCATTTTTAGCCAACCAAATGATTTGGTTATAGCAACCAAATATTTTGGTAATCAAGTTTTGGTCGAAGGAACCAAATGATTTGGTTGCTACAACCAAATCTGGACAACCAAATTTATTTGGTTGACGACGGCCGAACCTGATTAAACCGACCAAACCTAACTAAAACATTTGGATACTCCTACTAAATATTTTGTTGTCACCACTAAATTGCTTCAAACAAATCGTGTGGTCGCAGTAACACAATCTTTTTTCTCTGTGCAATGGTTAGTACAATAAGCGATATTCTAGTTTCACTAAAAAAATGATTAGTTTGTTAGTTTTGTTAGTATTTGTAAATAACGGGGGTAGGGGGGCGCAGTCCCCCCGGGCACGAGCTCTAAATATTATGATAATACAAACAAAATTCGCGGCGAATCGTTCGCGGCGAATAGGACGTGGACACCCATCAACATCGATTAAATGTTCTTTCTTCTTAGTGTCACACAGATTTCCTAAACAACACTCGAACTCCTACCTGGAACTCAAAGAAGCGCCCTGGAGAAGAACACTCGAGATGCACTGGAGAAGCATCCTGTGAACCAGTAGCGCCACCACCAGGACCTTCAAGTAGACCCTTATGATGTAAGACTCCGGATTCTGCGCTGACGAGATCGCCGAATGATACAAAAGGAAGACGTAGGATTTGTCATCCGCCAATTGACTATTGTCTTCTGTGCGCTGTTCTTCCAGCAGAAAGACCTGCAGGCACAAGTTAAAGTGAAACCAAGCACTCCAACGACTCCGGGGGCTCGCAAAATCCTAGTCTAAAAGAACTAGAGCGGTATTGCGGAAGACATGTGGCTTCTGAAGAAGGTTGCATTGAAAATATCTTTATCTCGGTTCAGGCGTTTTTACATTGGTTGAACATTCATTGGATTGTCTGTGACCAACTCTACTATGACCGTTTGATGTGTCGGACAAAATGGATTTGACTGTAATCAATTTTTGGTTGTCGACGGAGAATGTGATTGCACTGAGTCAAGAGAAGGATTTCACTCGATCATTACCTAAAGCCAGTACATCTTCGTGGTAGCAAAATCAGTGGATGGCATTGAGGCTTGTCAAAACGTGTTCCGATCATTTAGAAAAACGGTTTATTGTCAAAGCATAATCGTGGGTGCTGTCCCTAATGAGCAGCAAGAGTATAACAATTTTAACTTTTTCAGGTACGACTTTCAGGGATAACAAATGGGAGGATATTCAGACTCAGCATCAAGATATCTAAACCAATATGAAACATTGGTTTTTCGGGATCATACCTTACATAAGTGATACATATGCCCATTTACAATTTTGCATCTTACAATGTAAAACTTACATTGCAATGAGATATAACATACCGTCCTGCATATATATTAATCGATCACAATACAAATTCTATTTAAAAAATAGATTTCAAACAAAATGCAAATTTTTCTGTAAAAGCTGCTCATCAGGAATTCTGCTTTGTATTATTTTTTTCAATCAACTATGCTTTTACTTCAATCTGGATTCATTGCTAAGGCTGAATTTGCAGTGATGACAGCACGTGACAAATATACAATTAAGATAACGCAAATAATATTACATGATTAGTTTGCTCTCCCGAACGGCAGTCGTGTACGTGCGATCATCTACTCAAGCTGCTGCAGTTTCTAAATTAGACCGTAGTCCCTTTTTGAAAACAATAGCTGACCGTCTCTGAAAATTGGCGGAAAGGTCTCAATCGTCAAATGAAGGAATCTGAGGAACATGAGTTCAAATCTTAAACCACATATAATTCTCTGAAAATCTTTTATTCTTTCCGACCCATTTCCAGACTTTTTCAGAGACTTTTGTTTTCTCAAAGGTTGTGTGTCACTTTCGTGAATATTTTCACTTATACACAAGGAACATTTTAGGTGCGTCGTGTGCCGTTTTGCAACGTTCGTACAATTACGAAATGATGTTCCTTTCTCGTCGTGTACCAATGTACATACAAAACAAATGCGTATTATATATAGTGCAATTACGGCCGATTGCCATTCGAGCTACCATTACTCAGTACAAACCTCAGATAGATAAATGTGGAGACAATATAAAACTAATCAGGAAACTTCGGTAATGTACGTCAATTATGCAAATGAAAATTGTGCTTTTTGCAAGATCTTCAATCTAAACCCATTTACAGTTTTTTCACTTAGTACTACACGCATACAGAAATGTTGTACTAACTGTGAAGGAGATGTTAAATTCCTCTTTTCACATGTGTTTTTATTAATTTTGTATCATGTCGTTAAAACTTGCCATCGAAATATTTTTACCGTGAATTTCGATGATAGGATAACAATCCAAGTAGAAATTTCAGCCAGGATTTAACTGGGGCCCAGCCGGATATGCCCTGGGAAATCACAGAGGCCCTGTGTGGCATGCCCGGCTGGGCTGCGGCCTGGATGTAACGCTCGATCCAGCAACGCCCCGGCCAACTTTCACCGACCGGGTCCCGGTAAATTTGCCCGACCGGGACCCGGTCAGTTTGCCCCGACCGGGACCCGGTCAGTTTGCCCCGACCGGAGCCCGGCCAATTTGCCCCTGCCAAGTCCCGGTCAACTTTCCATTATGTAAGAAAAACATTTTTTTAATTTTAATTTTAATTTTTGTATTTATGAATTTTAAGTTTATACTAATTTTCATTCTTTGTATTAATGAACAAATCTGTTAACATCGCGAAATACTGCTTTGTTGACACCGAGAATCGAACCCTTGCTTCCAGATCCGTGCTGCCTCTGCACGGACGCCTTGGCCTCGA
>JABFPB010006931.1:0-11520 GCA_022817645.1 Ceratoteleas bidentatus | reverse complement strand
ATTAACACAGTGAGAGAAATCGACTCACACGAGTCACATAGGCTGATCGACATTGCAGAGGCAATTCTAGAAGGAGCAGAACCAGCCGAAACCTGTGACGATTGGCTGAATGATATCTTCCCGCCAGTGCGAAGAAACCAACGACAACGATGACCAGAGAAACCCAATGCAGCCTTCCCACACTGGAAAGAGGTGCTATCCCCAGTTGCGATTGAGGCGCAACCCCCAGGGATGAACGATATGAGAGAATTCTGGGGGCCAATTATGAAAAGTCAGTCAACCCCTTATCCAAGACCTACCAATTACATCGAGAGAGCAGAATTGCTGCCGCTATAGCAGCCGATCCGGACTACCGAAATAACATCACAGGAAATTCCCGTCGGATCGTCACCAGGCATAGACGGTATTAGCCCCAGGCAATGGAGAGCCGTCCCACCGCCAATAAGAGCTCTCCTCTTCAACCTCATCCAATTACAAGGCGGATTTTCAACGGAGAGACTATGGAGCAGAACGGTGTTTATACCAAAGAAGAAGGTATCACGCACATCCAGCGACTTTCGATTCATCTGTATCTCATCTGTCGCGGTACGACAGATGCACAAGATCCTAGCAGCAAGACTACATGACCTCCATATTATTGACAATCGCCAGAGATGCCAAGACGACGGATGCGCTGAAAACATAGCAGTGGTGGTCTCACTACTACAAGATGCAAGGTTCAGACGGATGGAGCTACACATCGTGTCACTCTACTGTGCAAAAGCATACGACAGCATGAGCTACCAATCTATAAAGACGATACTGTGTGACACCGGAATCCCAGCCGAATTTATCCAATACCTCATCGGTGTGTACCAGCAGCACAACTGTTCTTGAAGTCAACGGACAGACCCAATAGCTGTCACCAGCGGAGTTCGCCAAGGAGACCCCTTATCGACTCTCATATTCTGCCTTGAAATGGCAAAATCATCGAAGATAAGATACGACCTCAACGGATCTACAGACAACGCACTTCTCTACGCAGACGACGCTATCCTCCTCAACACCACGAAACAAGGAATGCAATCATCCCTGGAAGCAGTAGAAACTAAGGCCGTAACTATAGGCCTACTCATGAACACCGAGAAATGCCATGCTATATCCATGGTGCCATGGAAGGGAAAAGAAGACGAAGATCATCACATCACCAACCTTCAGGCTCAGTAACGGCAGATATCTCCAGCAGCTCACCACTGAGGATGAATGGCGCTACTTAGGAGTCAACTTTAAGGCTTCTGGACCCAGGAAAGCAGGAGGCACTCTAATCAGGGAGATGAAGCAACTCACCAGAGCACCACTAAAACCGCAACGGCTGCTACTTCTACGTTGCTTCCTGATACCGCGCGTCTACCACGAACTCGTACTAGCTGGGGCCACTCGAGGAAAACTCATGGCGCTCGACCTGCAAGTGAGAAATGCAGTACCAGTGGCTTCGACTACCAGTCGATGTGCCAAGCGGATACTTCTACACCTCTACTCGCGATGGAGGCATGGGCATTCCATCGCTTCATTCAATTGTCCCCTGCATGATGAAGAGCCGTCTACATCAACTACAGGAGTCAACTTCCCCTGCTGTAAGAGCGGCTTTTGAATCCATGTGAGTTCAACAACGCATACGGTGGGCCGAGCACGCTTTGACAATGCCAGCGGGAGACACATTGCAAAGCAAGGCAGAAATGAAGCGATTGTAGGCCACGTCACTCCACAACGCGGTAGACGGATACGAGCTACGAGAGAGCGCGAAGTGTTCAGCATCGAGCACATGGGTAGACTGCCTATCAATGAGGATGAAAACATCTAGAAGCGAAAGAAGGCAAGACATGGAGACAACATGAAGAGCAGACTGCCAGGTTACAGAAACCGCGGCACTCGTCATACAATCTTGCCATTGAACGCACGGAGGACGCATTTTGCGACACGGTACTGTCAGCAAAATATTAATGAGGTGTCTACGAGACAAAGGATGGGCGTTGAGATAACCCCACTACCAAACAACTAGTGGAATGCGGAAACCGGATATAGTCGCCAAGAAAAACAGGGATGTTTGTGTAATAGACACACAGTCGTCAGCGGAGCCACGTCTTTGGATACGGCACACCGGAGGAAATGCAGCTACTACATCGAAAACGCTGATCTCTGCAGAGGGATAGCTGCAAAACACGGAGTACAAAACAACAACGTACACTTTACATCGTGCACAGTATCCTGGAGAGGAATTTGGTCGGGCAAATCAGCCGACCTTCTGGCAGTTGGAATTTCTAAAAAGCCTCTGAGAGCACTCAAGGAGAGGAAACCATATGAACTGGCAAAGATGGAGCAAAATTACCACGGTAATACCACGACTGGAAAGCCAGACGCAAAATGGATTTGGATGATAGACGCAAAATGGAATTGCAAGACAAGGGTTTTTAGTGAGTAAGAGTCTCACACTGTTCGGCATAAAATAGCATGAAAACGCTGAGCCGTTCGTCCATGAGGGTTTTCCCCTGACAAAAAAAAATCTCTCGCCTAGGGCCGTACATTTAAGGGGCCAAGTAAATAATTTATTTATTATTTGAATAATAATGTATTTTTAGACAATTTCGTAACGAATCATTTCGTCTCGCTAACTGCAAAATTTTTCTGCAACATTCACTTCTTAAACTTTGAGATATTCAGCATGGAAATATTATAGTTACATTGTTAGTATATCTATATATACAGAGATAAATGCACACAATATTCCATTTCTCGCAAACGATGTAGTAAACCATCTTCAAACTTTTATCACTCATTCCTTGTAATATAAATCAAATTATATTAGTTTTTCATTAAAATCTATTCGGTAAAGAAAAAAGTTATTATACAAAATATACCGTTTGCGTTCTAGTTTCTTATACCTCCCATGATTTTTTGGGAAACTATGATAAATATCTCAGCTTCTAGACAGTCAATCTTCTTTAGATTTGAGCAAAATGTGCGTCATTATTTAAAGAATTTACAAGTAAAGTTTCATCAAATTCTATGCAAATGGCTTACCACTAAGAACTTCCTTAATAAGTATTGGAGTACACTCAGTCGAATAACGTTGACCAAATCCGTATTCACTTGTCGATTTTTCAATACGTTTGAATATTTTTGATGGTTGATCATTGGATTGAAAATTTGTCGATTCAACACAAGAAACCAGTTGAACATTTTCAGTACTTGACACCGAATTAAAGTAACCTAAAAAAGTAGTCAATCCGTCAGGACGGATTCATTAGTGAAATTATTAATACCTGCAGTGTGCATGGACAATGGATTTAAGTAACCTAAAAAAGCAGCCAATCCGCCAGAAAGTATTAAAAAACGCGATTCATTCGTATTGACCAGAATTTCAATACTTTCCCAAGTTTTTAATCTTTTTTACTTTTTTTACTTGACCAAGTTTTTGACCAAAATTTCAATACTTTTCAATACATTAGTGAGAGTATCTCAACTCCATTTTTCTGTTAAAATTTAACAGTTCAACACTTTTTTAACACCAAATTTTTAACAGTATATACTGTCTCATCGGTTGACGTCGGGTCATATAAGGTCATATTTATAACTGCCGTCGGGAAACTTGCGGCTACCCACCCGTCTTCTAAACAACAATGTTTGCAACGAAAACGCGCAAAAATCGCGCTCGCTCAGCAAACACTCCGTCTCGGCGAACACGGAGTGGGCGGAGGAGAGGCTTTCATTCAAATAAAAAGGCCGGGCGCGAGAGGCGAGTCGGAAGCCGCCGCGAGTCGTACATTATCGCGAAAAGAGAGGCACGTCTATTTCGCAAAAACGCGGCTGCCTCGGGGGCCCTCATCGATCTTATTTTCTAATGGCACACACCGGGCTCTCGCGCTTCAGCACATTCCGGACGGCAGCGCGCGCGGCTTCAAATATAGAAACCTATTTGTCGGGCCATTTTTTCCATCTCGCTGTCGTCGTTCGTCATCGCGGACGTCCGCGCTTTTTAATTAAGTCGCGCGACGTCTAATTAATCAATTGTAATTGAGTCGAGTTCGAACTGGTCTTTCCGGAAAACTCGACCGGAAGGTTCGGGGAAAGGAAAAATTCGAAAATTAAATTCGGCAAAAACGGGGAATCCGGAGTTTTATAGTTAGAAATTATGGATGAAGAGAGGGAGAATGGAAGCGATGGGAAATTGAGATTGAGGAAGTGGGTTTTAAATAGATGAGAGTTTAGAGTGATGGGAATTTAGAATTTGGGGCTCGAAGTAAGAGTTTTAATTTATGTTTATAGTTTAACTAGAATATGTTTGAAAACATTGAACTTTGCACTAAAAATATCGGCTTGTTTGTGCGAATAGTGTGCCGAAAAAATAAAAGTCGAGAAATGCAATAGTAAAATGTAATATATGAACAATTACTGTGGATTTTACAAAAATTAAGGTCTTATCCCAAAGATCTGACGTTTTGTGAAAAGTAATGTTTCATTCCGTTTCAGTGCTTTTCGTGAAAGAGTTCATTAACTGTTTAATTTAATTCTTTGAATAGATTTTCTACTTCACATTACCTTTTAAAATTATGATTAATAATTATGCGTGTTCTTAAGCGTGAAATATTTTTTTAATAATTTAATTTTCTGTTACACTCGCGCATGTTTAATAATTATTCTCAGTTCATTTTGATATTCTATTTATTGTTATAATGATGACATTACAATTTTGTCCATTTATAATATGAAATCGATCTTCACTGTCTTCTCGCTGCAGAACCAATACTACTCATTTCGTAAAACAGTTCTAACTGTCAACAATCAGGATTACACTTCTAATGGGTGTAATGCTGGAATTCCTCCAAATTTCAAAATTGAAATTTCGATGTATTTGTACAACTCATACAAATCCAATTTCTATTCCAAATTTTGTATTCTTATTGATTATTTCAAATTGTAATTTGTCAACATTCTATGTTTAAATTGAGAAATTCTTTTTTTTTCACACGCAAACATAAATTGAGGCTATCAGACAACTAGTCCAACGATTTAAGTAAAACATGTGATTGATTAATTACTTTTCCGTAACTCTTTTCGATGTATGTCAGTGTTACTCGCACATTTATCTCAATGTGTCATACACACTATTTGAAATCAACCCAATGAGTACCAACAGTTCTCTTCGTTTTTTTTGTATTTTTCATGCATTATTTGACGTTGCACTGCACATTTTTCCCATCCAATTTTCTCTCTCTCCCTCCAGGCGAATTTACCGAAACACACGTCCTCTCCTTTCCCGAACGAGACTATTCACCTCTCACCTTCACCGCCGCGAAATTGCCCTGCACCGTGAAAAAAATGTATCCGCGGAACGGGGGGCAGAAAGGTTCGCGTAATTACGCCGCAATAATTTCAATACCGAATTCATTTAGCAAGATTAACAACAGTTTGCGAAATAATTGGGCCGCTGAATAGCCGCGCTCGGTAGCTTATAATGAGCCTCATATTGTTCACAGGGCAAATCCAATCTTGGTTCATCAGCTAAAAGGTTACTCAAAGGAATGGCGCTCTTCCGCCGCGCATTCGGTCATTGTTTGCAGTCATGTACTACAAATTACTGAATTACACCGCGCGCGCCCTCTCTCTCGCGTTCTTGCTCATTTTTTCGTCTGTCCCGCTCAGCCCCGGCGTTATCTGCGCGACGCATCGAGCCTGCCCCCCGAGACGGAGACGGCCTAATCAAAAATTGTTTCGCAATCACGCGTATTCGCGTTTCCTCGATTTTATCGATAATTATAGCCGAGTCGGGGCCAAATCACGGCAGGCCGTATTACGAGCCGTAAATTATCATTTACGACGCGGAAGATAGATTGGACGGAAAAACGATTTGGCGTACGTGGCGCGCGATGCGTGCTCGCTCGTCAGGAAAGTCCCCCCCCCCTCTTCCGTCGCCGCGTTCCGAGCGCTTCTTACGTTTCGCGAACAATTTGCATTAATCGATCAGCCGAGTTTATTGAATGGCGCGCTTTGTCGACGGTTCTGCGGCTTTAATCGGCGCGACTCGGTCCTCGCGTCAAATGTCTTTCGGGCTCGTTTTGTTTGTTTTGATTTTTTCGTGTTTTCGCGTTTAAACACAGCTTCGGCCGATAGTCGATTAGCGGCGTCATCCGCCGAGCCCATTTTTCCCCAATTTTCACTTCCAACAATCAATATTTGTTCATTTGCCTCCCGTCCGCGCGCCGATGATGCGCGCGTCATTTTCCGAACTTTTCCACGGTTTTTACGGTAATGCCGCTGCGCTTTTCGCCGAAAAACCGCGCGGCTGTAATCACGCGGCGCCGCGACGATTTTTCGCAGGAAAAAATCACTGGATTCGCAGTGACTCCCTCGCCACTTTCGCGCGGACGACGAAAAATCCAATTCGACGTTCGTCCGCGTTTCGGCGCCGCGCGACATTTTCGCTCCAATCTGCCGTCGCCGCGGCAAAATGTTGATAACGCGATTTCCCCGCGGGAGGATGTGCGGCGAACAAATTAATTTCCCGGCCAATCTTACGTTCCGACAAATTCGTTGCGCATTTTTGTTTGATTTTTAGATGCGCTCGATGAAAAAAGGGATTCGCGGCCAGAAATCGCTTCCTTGCTAAAGCGTATCGCGTGCTTTTAACTGGCTTTCTTTTGTATAAAAGAACGTTGTTTCCGCTTGAAACAATCGTCTTTTTGGACATGAATCCTTTTGAGAGCGGTTTTAAAAGTTTTCAAAAGAAATGGTATTAAAAGAGAAATTTTTTATGCTACCAACATTAGTAGTTGTGCTTAAAAAGATCGTCAAAAGAGATTGTTATAGGATGGAAATCAAAGCAATATTTTTATTCATTTATCAAATTTATTTGATGAAGAATATTAGGTTTCGACTATTAAATTTAATAAAGAGTGTTTGAGAAGGATTTTTTTTAAATAGTTGTTATGATCCCATTTCCAAAAGTTCGAATCTGCGTGAAACAGTCTGAATGAAATATAGAAAACGGCAGTTTTCTATATTAGTATTACGTACTATAGTAATAATCTGACAAGTTGACAAAAGCTTTACAGATTAAAACCAATTTAATTTTTGACCAAACTTGCTCAAAGGTTCGTAGTCAGTATAGTTTATAAAAATGTTTTATCGAAATTATTAACATACGTACAATTTTAGTATACATTTGTAAATTTTTTTTGTACATTTATAAATTTAATCTAAATACATCGTCATCGACTATCATTAAAATCATAATTATACAAATAAAATTTGCCTTCGAAAATATTGCGAAAACTGTACCCTCATACCTCTGATAGAGAATTTTCGAATATCAGTTGTCAATACGCGCTTTGCTAACTACCCTCGATATTACGAAATAAGCCGCGCCCGCGCGCACGTTCCACTTGATACGCTCGGAAAGTGTTAAGGGTGTTCGGCGGTTACACCAATCGCGTTAATATTAACGTTAACATAGCGCCTTGCAAATGATCGTTCGCCTCGAAATATATATTTATATTTGCAGAAGCAAAGAAAAAAATTATATGCCGCTCATATGTGTCTCCGTATTATAAATATATATGTATATATATATATCTATATATATAAATATACATAGGTGCGCGCACACAGTCGCAACGGCGTACCTATCTATAGGCACCAAATGGTAAATGAGAGGGTCGACGTCGGATCCGGACGCGCGCAGCTAGCGGCGACCCAAAGCTCTGTCTACCGCGAGGCTGTATGTGCATCTACGTACGGGGTGCTCCCTAAGTAAGTTATGCCCACACGACAAATTTCGTTAAAACGGAATTTATTTTCAGGCAAATAGCGCTGGGGGCGCGGATATTTCCATTCGCGTTATTTTACAATCTTTGGAATCTGCGCATTTTTAAGCCAGGACCGCCTTTTGTCAATGTGCACGAATTACGCGCGAGAGCAACGTTCGTTTCCCGGTGAAAATGTCGGGAAAAATCACAGCCCGGCAGGTCGACCAATTTTTAGTTGACGAAATGACAAAGTTGAAATTCGTATATTTGGGGGGGGGAGGGGGTTGGGGTAGGGGGTGTTGGGGAAAGTATTTGACAATGAGAGAAGATGTGGAAAAAAAGTACGGTTTTAGAGAAGGGTTTATGTATGTGTAGATATTGCACTTCTGTTGGGAAAAAGAAGGGATACAAATGAATAATTAATTAAAGTTGTTTCACGCTGAAAAAATATAGTGTTAAAATGTTGAAGTGTGAAATGTTTGCAGCAAAATGAAGATCAAACACTTCCCTTCGACACATGAGAAGCAAAATACATGAATGGAAAATTGAAGTGTTTATTTAGAGTGAATGTATGAATATATTTCAGATTACACTCCTGAAGTTGCCAACTTGGAATTTGAGTTAAATCACTTTTGTGGAGTGGTTTTCGTACAGTGATTAGTAAAATCATACGTCCGTAAATGTTATTTTGGTTTGAACAAAAAGTTAGCGTGATAGACAAAAATAATTCACTCTTCGTATTGGAAAGGATGGTTCCTTAAAATTTTGGCAGAGCATAACATAAGATTATGATTTAAATTCGATATTATCAGTTTTATCGTTTATTAAAAACTAACATAACACTCTTTCTCGAATAAAAGACCAAATATATTTTAAGTTCAATCAAATCCAAAAGTGGATGTAACTGCGCCTTTTGCGAACCGAAAGAATTCCATTTTTCTTGTAATATAAATTGCACCAACTTTCAGCAATTTAAAACTGCATTTCGCATAAATGGCATCAATTCTTGTGCGTCGCAAAAATAGCAATCTCGCAAAATTTAGTCTGCTTTTTCTATCTCGCAAAGTCTTTTTACTTCACAAAAACATTCTCGCAACAAAATAAAAAATGACCCGTTTCCGAAATGAAATCCTCCATAAACTCCACGTCATCACCTGTACCAATTTTGCACCTCGCCGAAAATCGCCGAAATGTCGTTTCTTTGCGTTTTCCTAGCAGCAACATTATCCGGGTCCGTAAATTCGCTCAGGCGTCCTTTTCCAGCGCAATTCGGCTAAGGTTTACGGCGAAATTGTGCAAGGCGCGTGACGAGTGGCGGCGCGCGTTTCGCGTGATTGATGATTTTTTTCGAGTCCCGATACTTTGACACTTTGATACTACGGCGACAGTCTAGTTTGGCGCGCGGCGCTTCTTGCGCAATTTCGCTCGCTGTCAACAAAATGTCACTAGGTCGGCCGTAGTTTATGACCAAGTCTGCGTTAGCGCTTCTTTCTTTTTCGCAAAATTTGCATTCTTCAAAATTATCGAATATTGCTCTTGCTCGTTCCCATTTCGAATCTTTGAAATATATATCTTATAAAAATAAAAGCAAATTAATTTCAACGCAATTTGGCACTTATCAAAACAGCCCTAAATTCAATAAAACTCACTGTTTGAAAAAAATAGATTTAAAGAATACGACTGAAATAATTCATACTTAACAACTATTTCAATTTCATGTACGAATTAACGCATTCTTTTCATACGGACCAAAAATCGATGAAAATCGGTACCAGATCACCAAAACAGAAAAACTCGAACGAAATGCGAAATGATAAATCGCATTTCGATTGTGACTATTAAAACGTTGAATTGTTATTCTCAATTCATTTGCATTCATTTCTGTTAAACACTTTTCGCAGGGCTGATTTCCATAAAACGTCAACCACTTCGTTTCGAGCGGCCCCAAAAATTCAATTTCGCGAACGATTCGGGTTCGCGTTCGGATTGGCGAAAAGTGTCGGAATGCTCGTTTTCGCGCAACGTTTCGGCGTAATTTGCGGCGTGCGTCAAAAATTGTTTCAGGGCCAAATGATAAAACATTTCGTGACTGTGAAAACGCCCGCGAAGATTGCGGCCGCGTATTCCTGGCTCGGAATAATGCGCGCTCGGCGACCGGCACACAAACGGCGCGGCTTAAAATGTTGTAAATCGATATTCTCATGTACAAAAGCTATCTCTCCCGGCTCGCGTTGCACCGAGGCGCCTTTTGCGAGGCGCGTACGCTCGTTGGCGTAGCCGTCGAGCGATACGCATTCCGCGATTACATGAAATGCAGCTGACAGGCGATACTTATCTCGCGCTACATTTTTGCGTGTCCCTGTTCGACGCTAAGACACGAGATAACGGCCGCGTATTTGCCTTTATTCTTGCCAATTACCGTGCTGATGTACGGGACTTGGCAGGTCGCTAAAGGTGAGGGAGAATTTTTTAGGGGAACGAGGTTTTTGAGAAAAAAGTAGTTTAAAGTTACAATGTAAAAAGTAGTAGAAATGACGTAAAGTTTCGGTGTAATTTTCAGTCAAAGTTATGGTTTATTCAATGGATTTTCAAAGCAGAAACGAAAATTTTTGCTGGAATATACTAAGATTGGAGTAAATATAGATGAATGTTAAATATACTTGAAAGTTGGGATTTAGAGGATTGAATGAAGTAGGTTGAGTTTGTTCTAGGTTTAGTGAAACAGTGAGGATTAAAGACGTGATAGAAAAATTGTTTTCTTTCGATAAAATGAAAAAAATTGTTATAGTGTTTTTGGAGAGCATGTGCAGATTTGACGGATTTTTGTACAAAGTGGGGGTAGTCGAGCATATGAAAAGAAATATGCTCGAACGTTTTCAAAATGTGTTTTCAAAATGTATGCATTTCGGATATATTGACAATTTGGAAATTTATTTCTTTACATTGAAAAGTATAAGATTCTTATTCGTATCTTATTGTTAAAATGACCACAAGCTGTGATTTATAAGAAATTGGTTGGCAAGTATAATATTACATTGTTAAAGTATTAATGCTGGTGGCAATAGAGAGTATCCTATATCGAAAAAGGAATCATTTTGCAATCCTACAGAAATAATTTAGTACACCCAAATAAACTCGCTCTGTCGTACATAAATGATTGCAGCATAATTATAGTTTGTGACATATAACCAAAATACCCAGCAAAACATTTCAACCAACCGTAAAGTACATAACTAATGTATTTTACGGCACAGCTATATGTTGCTGTGAAAAATGATCAGTATATAGCACAATATATACTGATCATTTTTCTCAAATCTGGACGTGGTTTCTGGCTTTCTTTGATAAACTTTGCCTAATTTACACTTAAAAATTAGGTATTAAAAAAGTGTTGAAGTGTGAAATTTTCACTCCAAATTGGTGTTCATAATATTCCACACTAATGATATTCTACACTGAAGAAAGTGTGAAATCAGTTGATTTTTCTAATCATTGAAATATCTTGGTTCTTAATTTTCATTTGTCATAAATCATTACACTTAATGAGAAAAAAGCGTACGCTTTTTTCTATACATTATGTTTCTATACATATGAAAATAATACAAACCTTATTTTTAGTAAAAAAGAATTCTAACCTCAAAATATCCACTCCAAAAACGAGTTGATTTTTCACTCCGTCCGGTGTGAGAAACACTGAAATCAACACCGCGAGGATTCTCAGGAGGTCCAAAGTCACTCC
>JABFPB010006930.1:0-11521 GCA_022817645.1 Ceratoteleas bidentatus | reverse complement strand
TGATTGGCATGACATTCACATTTGAATTCACAGTGAGTTCACTGTGACTTCACTGTGAAATTGGTTGTTGTCAGGGCGGTTCAGTCCTGATTGTAAATCAGACATTATACACGATTGTGAAACGGTCACTATGTGCTGGATTGGGGTAATGGATCAAGTGTCAGTCTTTCGAAGTTTTCATTAAGTTCTTATGAAAACTTCGAGCGTTCCTATTAAATTCAGAAAAAATTGTTGACGAAGTTTTCGTCAACAATTTTTTCAGAATTTCATCCTCCACTGTGTTCTGACGACATTCCCAAGTTTCATGAATATTTTTCGTTGTGCCAAATACCGTATTCATCAATATGGTTATATACGATCTCGGTTGGTTTAATTTAATCATGTTTTATTATTTTATCATAGCATTAGTTTGATTGTTTCTTGGTATATGTGAATGTGAAATAAATGTGAATTTCCTATTAATTGCATACGAAAATGAAAAGAGATATTTTTTGCCAATTGTTGGTTTTTCGTGGAATTTTTGGAATTTTAATGATTTACGTAAACATTGCTACCTTATATAGTCAATTTTGATTTTTTTGTTCGCGTTAATTCAGAAATCTACACAGAAATCCAGATATTCGATAAAGTTTCATTAAAACACATGGATAGTATCACTATATATATAATTTTCCAGCAAATTCAGTTTCTAATATCTCGGCTTCTATGTAGTCGAAATGCTTGGAAATGTGGTAAATCAAATAATAGCCTCGAAATAAACCAGATTTAAAGTTTCATCGAAATCTTATTGGTATTTAATCAAAACTCAAAAATCACGATCAAAATATCACGAATTAAAATATATATTAAAATATCACGAAATAAAAATATCACACATCAAAATGATTTCTTACCACTTAGTTTTCTCAGTGTAGTTTCACCGGTAATCAGATAAAATATCTTTTCCAAAGTAACTCCGGAAAAAAACGTAATAAGTATGGAGTTATTATATATATATAAGAAGAATAGGAAAAGAAAAAAAGTTTAAAAACGCATGGTTTTTTTTACCTCAGAGGAAAAAGTAACCCAACTTAGTTAGTTTTGTTATTCTACAGATAAAGCAAAATTTAGTTTTGCAAAGCAAAACTACATTGCAAAGCAAAACTACATTGCGTTATCTGTAGAATAACACTAATTATAAAACTAATTAAATAAAATTAAATAAAAATAAAACTAATTAAGTTGCAAGTTTCAGTGAAAAGAAAGTTAATGTTAGTCTTGTTAGTTTTTTTAACGGGGGGCCGGGGGGCAGAGACCCCCGGATGCGCGGGGGTCCAGGGGGGTGCCAGCCCCCCCAGGTGGGGGGTCCGGGGGGCGAAGCCGCCCGGCGGGGGTTCGGGGGGCGGAGTCCCCGACTATATAGGAAAGAAAAATCGAGATAATGTGGAATAATAACAAATAATAGCAAATCATATGGAATTAATTGTATTTAACAAAATGCAATATTAACAGGCAAATGATAAGCGAATAATACAAAAATGTTCTTAAGTTTATACATGTAATAATAAATATGTACATAAAAATGCAATATTCACAGGCAAAGGACAAGCGAATAATACAATAATTTCTTAAGTTTATACATGCAATAATAAATATTATAAAATAATATGTACATAAATAAAGCTATGTTACAATTTCAATTTATAACTGATTGCTTTTAAATATTCGAGAACATTGGTGTTTTCATCAAAGGAGGTTACTAATGACAGTAAACGTTCATCTTTTGCTGATAACGACGATATTGTTCGCGCATTGCCGATAGTGAAACGCTCTATAGCGATTTATGTATTATTTTGTTCCGTTTTGATTGATTCGATGAAGTTCCAAATGGACACGTGGTGGGTTCCAACTAAACGCGCAAAACAGTTGTGCCAACCGCTGTTCCGCTTTGTTATTCGTTCTCGGTAGTCCATTAATATATACGTCATACATGTTCCAAAGATGTAATTTATAAATTGGTTATCGTCTAGTATGTGCGCGATTTCGGCCTATCCAATTTTTTTCGAAATATCCCAATATTGCAAGAAAGTCTGATAGATAGAGTCTGAATTATCTATGTAATAATCAGAATGAATTAAAGTGTCATATGCAGCAACGACGAGATCGACTGGAACAAATGCTAAAGCCTGTAGCATCTTCAAATGAAAAAAGTCAAAATATAGCAAATAGCTAAATTGACTAGAGGCGATAAATTGAAGTAATATCTGTATTGCCAAATCTGTATCTGAGGAATATAAAGAAGCAAGTCCATGATCCTGTATAGCTCGCCATAAGCATTGGCCGAAATGGAAAAAACAGCCATGAATTGAAGTATCAGGAAACTCATCGCTAAAGGCTTTTATGAAAGATTTTTCGAAATCGACAAGCAAATGTTGTGGTTTTAAACGACGTTTTAAGTCTTTTAATGCATTTAAACTGAATTTATAGGAATTACATGATTTATGCGTCATGAAAATGAATACAAGGGGGAAAGAATTGTTTTCAACGAAACCATGAATAGTATACAATTGCAAAAGTAAATTATGAACAGTTTTGAAAGTACCGTCGGCTAGCCAACGATCAAATTTTGCTAGTAATTTAAGGTTTTTACGTGTTGTAAATAATAAATAACGTTCGTCACTATCCGCGGAGTCAAATTGTAAGAATTTGTCATTTTGCAATGATAGTTGATAATTATCCGGAATAACAAGTGCGTCTATGGATGACGGACTGACGGGATGTTTACATTTACTGTGACGTTGTCTTTGAATTGTTTGCCTCAAAGCATCAGAATTTGGCAGATTAGCAGCGACGGGTATATAAGTTGAGTTTGGGCATGAAGATATAATTTGAATAGCCGTGTTAGTAAAATTATTCGCCTGCTTTTTTATTTTGTTCACTGTGGAAACTACTTTTCTAGTGGAAAAGTAGTTTCCACTTTTCTAGTGGTAACGTTTAACTTATTAGGTCCATACAAATGTGGCAATTCTTTAATAATATTTCCTGATAAAGAAAAAAAATATATAAGATGAAGAAATATAGAAATAGATGTAGAATATAAAATAATAGACGTAAAATGACTAATCAGTTTTTTCTTTTGATGTCGAGTAGCACATAGTATTGCAAGTAAGTGTAGATTATGAAATGCATCGCCAAACACAACTACGTTTATTGACGCGGTGCAAATTGTACAGATAATTATTTCGTTTTAAAAGCGGTTTTTTTTGGCTTAACACAAATTCCAGCGACATTCTGATGCACGTAAGAACGACAAAATACTGAATTACTATCTACAATGAGCGAACCCAATCGCCAGGTATATGTATTTCGATATTGAATCAAAACAAATGAAATACATTGCTATATATGAATGAATAGAAACTTCCAGTGTTGTGTCCGTTAGTTTAAAAAACAGTAACGCGTTACCGTTATCGTTACTTTTCAAAATTTGTAACGCGTTACCGATAATGTTATACCAATATTAATTGTAACGAGTACCGTTACCGTTACACAGAAAAGTAACGACTCGTTACTTTTTTCAAATATATTAAATACTAGTGGATATTAGAGAATGAAAAGTCACGGTTATAAGCTATTATAGTCTCTTTTATTATAAAACAACGAATATCATTCATATAATTAAATATATATTGCTTCATTTCTTTTTGTAAAAAAGAAATGAAGAAATTATAACAGTACTTTCTCTTCAAACAGAGAATCTGAAATATTTCCCATTTTTGTGGAGAAAATGTAACCGCTAGTGCTAAAGAGCCTTTCACATGATGCGCTGCTGGGCATGGGAGTGTTATACTTTATAAATAATTTGTGCAAAATAGTGAATTCGTTTATGAAATAGCTCGTCTTCCTCGCTATTTGTTCTCTTGAATTAAAAAAGTCATCTTTTTCAACGATTAACTGGTCAGACTGTACGTTTTGTTCACATTTTGAGTTGTCCCAAGCAACCAGAATTTTTTCTGTGACGTCACAGTGACGTCACAAGTGAGTCACGAGAGAGTCACAAGTGAGTCACACGTGGCTCACAAATAGGTAACAATTACCGCCTCAGCGTGACTGTAATGTGATTATGAAAAAGTGACTCGAATGTGACTCTAATGTGACTTTGACATTTTTTATTTTTTGTAATGGGTCTTTAATGATACGAAATATTACATGTGATTAAGGGCTTCCTAGACAAGTCTAGGAAGAAGTTCTCAAATATACTTTCACGAAGTTGGTCCATGCGAAACTGATGTACGTTGGTACAATAGCGCCGCCTAGCAGTGAAGCTCACACTATTTTTTATCACTAAAGATCCATTTACGAAAAATAAAAAATATCTAAGTCACATTAAGGTCACATCTGAGTCACTTTTTCAAAATCACATTTCAGTCACGCTGAGGCGGTAATTGTGACCTATTTGTGACTCTCTCGTGACTCACTTGTAACGTCACTGTGACGTCACAGAAAAAATTCTGGTTGCTTGGGTCGTTTATTCGCTAGACTGATCTCCAATTATTACCCAATTTTGGGTCAATGCCTTGGTCCACGTTATTGACTGGTTCTACGTCCGCATTTTGGCCCCATAATGGACCAATATTTTTGGACAATATTTGGCTCAATATTGGGCAAAAATTGTGCAATCAGGTTATAGCCCCTAATGTAAGGTTGAATTATTGACCCATAACTGACCAATATCGTTGACCCAATCAAATTGGGTTAAAATTGAATCCCACGTTTGGTTCACTGGGAAGCCAGGAGATCCATGATTTATTGGTCGAATGTAAGTCAATACTGACCCCAGCACCTCGAATAATATATGCCATGGGTCCAGATTTGGCCCAGATATTACCCAGATGCTGGCACCACATACTAAGTTCTGAAACACACCTAGAGTAATGTCCAGTCTGGACCCAGACTGCGGAGATCATAAAACATCCAGTTTTGATCCAGTCTAGGCCCAGGTTGTGGAATATCCTTGTAGAAATAAATACTCTGAAAATCTTTGAAAAACTCTAAAAATTATTTGGAAAAACTCTTAAATAATCTGAAAAACTCTGACAATTACTCTGAAAATCTCTGAAAATCTCTGAAAAGCTCTGAAAAGCTCTGAAAATCTCTGAAAATCTCTGATAAACTGTGATACTACTTCTGCTTCACAGGTCGTGGGTTCAAGTCTATAACATTTTTTTAATAATGGTATCAGCGATTTTCAAAGCTTTTCAGAGATTTTTAGAGTTTCAATGTGTTTCAGAGATTTTTCAGAGATTTATGGACTCTGTAATTTAAGTCTGAAAAACTCTGAAAATCTCTGAAAATCTATCTTAATTGGAACTGTCAGAATTTTACAAATTATTTCAGAGTTTCTCAGAATAATGTTCAGAATATTTATTTCTACAAGGGTAGTAATAAGATTGCGAATATATAGTACTAGTTAGTATACCATTAACAACAACTACAACTGTAGGTGAGTGGTCATGCTTCCAAACTCGTTTAGTGGTCACGCTTCCAAACTTTTATAGGTCAATACTTTTATAGGTACTGATCTATAAAATCTGGATCCAGATTTGACCCAGACTAGCTCCACGTACTGGGAATCGATTTTCCGTGCTCACTGGGCTAGACTGGCCCAAATCTGGACCTATTGAAACGACTCCAGATGCTGGACCTAGAGTGAACCTAGAATGGGACATATTACGGTCGTAATCTGGCTCCACATTACTGACCGAGTCTGGGTAAAATCTGGGCCTATTCGATTCAGTGGGGAGCAACTGCAGACAATTCGACTGGCAGGATTTGGGACTCGTAGGATTTGGTGATAAAATGGTGGTGATTAAGCCATTTTATCACTAAATCCTGCGAGTCCCAATTAAAATTAAAATAATACAGGATACAAACCTGATTTCCTTTTTGACAGAAAACGTTTATTAATCATGAAAAAACCATTTCACACAAAATTAAAACCGAAATATATGTTTTTCTGTGAAATAAAAGTTCGATGTCAGGTTAGAGTGTTCCTTCAACAACGACAATTACAGCCACCAGCCGCGCTGTGGTAGCCATGACACTAGCATATAAGGGATCTATGGAATTACATTCTCTACATACCATATGTATACCAGATACCGCTTCCCTGTATCATTTCCCATAGTATTTCACAAACTAATATTCTTTATAAATCTCTGGGATCGTTGAACCAAAGATAAACTCCCAGCGCTCCAGTTCAAACCTCGGCGCCACACGTTCACTTCGATTACCTGATTCCCGCGACGTCGCTCTGGCAGGCCGTGACGTCATGCGCGGTGAAAACCGCGTATTGTTGGAACGAACGCGAAGTTAGCCGCGAGCGGGGCGAGGTATCCGAGGTGTGTTCGGAAAGTGCGATCCGTGGATCGTGAAGTGAGCAAAGTAAAGGCCGACGGAGAGCGAGCTGTCATGTGTGCGACGACTACGTGTCCGGAGCTGTCGTTAACGGGGTAACAGTTGTTGGCGTAAAAAGTCGCGTTGCACGGCGCAGTTCTCGCGGTGAAAGTTCGCGGCCTAATTCAGGTGCAGCAGCGAGTCCGCGAGCATCGCCGAGGATGCGATGCCCCCGCGCAGAAGACGTGGCGCTTCGGAGTCGGAGCATGGCATTTTAATTCCGGAACAGACCGAGGAGTACAACAATGATAAGCCGACGTACGACGGCCAGCTAGAGGACAATTTTTACGAGCCACCGCCGCCGATTACCAGGATGACGGCTCGCGACCGGACCAACGAGTTTTCGGATGCGATCCGCACCATGCAGAGCAGGACGGTGGCGCGAGCCGCGGTCCTGCGCAACCCCCGACAGGCGCGGCACATTCAAAGCTACTCCAATTTCATGATGATCGCCAAAAACATTGGCAAAAACATTGCCAGCACTTATGCCAAACTGGAAAAGCTCGCGTTGTGTAAGTGGGTCCTTCCCATCAAATGTTTCCATCAATCACTTTTATCGGAACCCAATTCATGTCTCTAATCACTTGAATTGAGATAATGAAAATATGTTAAATCATGGTAGAAATGTATGTTGCTTTTTAACACAGATGTAAACAGATGATCCCACTTTTAAAAGATCATTTAGGTGGTAGTTTATGAACCCTAGTAAAAAGGGAAATATATTCCTAATATATTTCTGATAGTTTCTCAATAGATTACCAATGTATTTCAGCGATTAGAAATCTATTCCCAATATGTTGCAATAAGTAGACAAATATTCCCATGTAATGCAAAAATTAAAACATATTTCCAAAATATTGCAAATTTTGGCAATATATTTTGAAGTATAAAGGGAATATTTTTGTTTATAAAAAATATATTGGGACTATATGTTTCCTATGTCAACAATATATTGCTACTTTCACTAGGGAAAGGACTGATGATGAAGTATACATCTACAATGGCAATGTATTGAAAAATGGAAATAGACATTTCTAAATGTAGTTTTAAAGGATATTTGCTATGCTTTGAATTATAATTTCAATATATTATTATATGATATTACAATATTAACAATATAAATATTTACTTTTTGAAAATCAAATATTTCTATGGAATTTTGAAAAATTTCAACAAATGTTCAGTTAAATCAATCTCTTCAGCTGGTCAGTCATGTAATTGGGTATATAATTGCATAATGTGACATTAAATGTATACTATTATAATAGTCTTAAAAATGAAGCTGAAACTGGCAGATTATAGTTCAACAAATTTTCAGAAAAAGTTACTATTTTAGCAAATATTAAAAAGTTTTATAATAAAATCATAAATTGTTTATGGCTATAATAAAGTCATACATTGTTTATGTCTATAATAAAGTCATAAATAATTAATATTTACATTAAAAACAAAGTAAAATTAATGGCAAAAATAAATTATAATTCATCTGCACATTATTTTTCTAAAGTCTGCTAGACTATAGTCTGCCAGCTTCAGCTTCATGTCTTAAAAGTATTTTGAGACTGAATTCAACATAATCTGACAAATATAATGACGAGATGTAGTAGTGAATAAAAGAAAAACTAATTGATTACAAACACATTTTGAAATGAAACAAAACTGTTTATATTTAATACGAGTTATGAAATGCCTATTTCATAACTTTTTATTATACATGTAATTTGCATATACTTATTAAACTGATTATTGATTATTATTGTATAATCAAAGTTTGACTTTTCATATTTGCAGTGGCCAAAAAGAAATCAATCTTTGACGATAGGCAAATGGAAATTGAAGAACTAACAACAATAATTAAGACAGACTTAGGTAGTTTAAATCAACAAATAGCCAAATTACAAGATCTAGGAAGAAAGCAACGAGAAAGTTTTGGTTCCTCAAAGGGGCATCACATTGCTTCTCACTCATCCTCTGTGGTGGTTGCCTTACAATCAAAGTTGGCAAATATGTCTAATCAGTTTAAAAGTGTTCTGGAAGTGCGCTCTGAGGTAATTATCAGCCTCAGTTCCTCAAAATTAAGGAATTTAAGGGATTATCTCCAGTCAGGATATACAATCAGAAGTCATCATTGACTTTTTTCCCCAAAACTGTACAACAGATTAAAACAGCAATTAATACTTTGGAAAACTTCAATCTTAAACTTTATTCATGATTTTTTGTGTACAAAAATAATAAAAAATTCTTGAGTTATTACTATAAACTACACTATCACATGGCGAAATTTTCTCAAAAATTCCTTTTCCCTAAATTTCTGACTGCAAGTAACCCCTTAAAACCCAAATCCTAAATCTTACACCCAATTTTCCTTTCTCTTTGAATCGACAACAAATAACTATTTTTATAGAACATGAAAGAGGAACAAAATAGAAGAGAACAGTTCACACAGGGAAATGTGTCCACAATGTTGCCTCCCAGTGTTGTTTCCGGAAGACAAGGTTCCTTGTTATTGCAAGAACAAGATTCTGGTGCTCCTGTCAGTATAGATCTTGAACCAGCCATGATGAGACAAGTTCAAACCAGAATTTATGACGATACTGTAAGAGCTAAAGCAAATTATTGATTTGATAATTAAAAAATTGTTTAAATAGTAACTATAAAAATAATAATAATATGATTTTTTACTTATAGGATGCTTATGTGCAGTCTCGGGCAGAAACTATGCAGAATATAGAATCAACAATTGTGGAATTAGGAGGTATTTTCCAGCAGTTGGCCCACATGGTTCAAGAGCAAGAAGAAATGGTGGAAAGGTATTCATCATCGCACATTAACACAGTCGAATGTAATTGAAACGACATACATGCTGATTAAATTTACTCCTTTCAGGATAGACAGCAATATAGAAAGTGCGGAACTTAACGTTGAGGCTGCACATGCAGAAATCTTGAAATACTTTCAGTCGGTGACCAATAATAGATGGCTGATGATAAAGATATTCGCGGTTTTGATATTTTTCTTCATCTTCTTCGTGGTGTTTCTCGTGTGAAACAACGACAGAGATAAGGGAATTACACAAAATATATATAAAGCTCAGTTTAGTGATCGGAGAAACACTTTTATACTTTGCATAGATTACGACTCGTCGTAAAACTGTTGCATTCCTTGCTTTTCCTTGATGAAGAAAAGGGAAGTGTTTTGTACAATGTACATAAACAGTTAATTGAATCGACGTTGCACACACATCTGTTATAATTTATATACATATATAAATACACAATGCATGTAAAAAAAGAGAAACATAATGAACTGTAAAAAGGAAAATTGTCTCCAAGTTCCAACCTGTCAGATATATAATTTTGTCCGTATTTTAATGTAATTTTGTATGTTTGTAATATTACCGTGGTTGAATGAGATTTTTATAACATTCTTTTTTATTGAAATAAAGCTACTGAGGTTTGAAGAGCTTGTTATCTTTGAATCGTAATATTACAAGTACTACACACTTACATTTATGCCTTCAGTCTTTGTCGATTTAATTTTAATTTTTTTAATCAGCTAAGTTATTTTATCCCCACTTGTATAAAGTTTCGGTTTAATAATCACAATGGAAATAAAGATTTATTTTGTAATCTAACCGCATGTGTTGTTTCATTGTATGGCAGTCATAAATTGGGTAAAAAGAATGTGTTACATTTTTGTACAATAATAAAGACGTGTTATTTGGAATTATGATCAACAATTGAAGGGCCATGAGCAATAACAGGATATGGGCTCGGCGGGCCCCTAAATACAGTCAACCGCCGCTGCGAGTACAACATTGAGTTTACATAAAATATCTCACCATTAAATTGGTAGAAAAACCGTGAAACAAACAACTTACGGACACCTTACAAACACCTTCCCAGACAACTTCACTTGTGGTCAGAATAAATTCATTATGATCCAATAATGAGCTCATATTTGAATCCATTTTGCTTCACATTGGACTCAGAAATGGATCCATATTTCCATCTTCTTTCACAAATGAATCCATATTTCCCTCTTTTTTCAGTCGTAGTGGTTGACAAGTGTGAGTGATATGTGAGCCAAAATTATTCAAATGTGAGCCCAAAATGTGCGAAATGTGAACCAAAAATGAGTCTGATGTGAACCTAAAATGAATGAAATATGAGCCAAAAATTAGTCGAAAATGATTAATATGTTAATCAAAACTCATGTTCAAAATGATCGAAATGTGAGTCAAAAAAGGAGTGAAAACTGATCGGGAATTGGTAAGTATCATCCGACATCGGCCAACTGGCACCAAGCTGGGCGCACCATTACAAACCCCGTCTTAGCCCATTCAATTTCTCCTAGGGCGTTATCAGTTGTGACTCAAAACCGCCAACTTACGGACAACTAACTTACGGGCACCTACCTTACGAACAACTCACGGACACCTACCTTACGGACATCTTACAGATGACTACCCGTGTTGGGAGTTCGTATAATTTCGTAATAAAAAAAGGTTATGGTTTATTACGAAATTTGAACACGGAATTTCGTACATAGTGTATGAAAATTCGTAATAAAGTTTTAAAAACCGGTTATATTTCGGACCTGGGTTACGAAATTTCGTGAGTAGATTACGAAAAATCGTAATCGAATTTTTTTTCAATCAATTACAATTTTTTGTAATCGATTGAAAAAAAAATTGAAACTTTTGAACAATTTTAGGTATTTTCAAAAATGTAATTTAAAAAAATGGATGCCTCCCTCCCTAGGACTACCCCGAGGGAGGGACCAACAGAGGGATATTTTATCCCGAAGGAGGGAAAAATAAACAAATTACAAAAAATTAACTAACGTTAATTTTTTATTAGTAATGTGCCCGTGTCTGATTGAATATAATTCATAATAAAACGTATCGCAATTAAAAATGTGCGTCTCGGTGACGACTCGACAACGACGCGGTGAATCGAATCGGCGACGACTCAGCAACGACGCGACGACGACGCGATAACGACTCTGAATTTGGCATCCGCCAAACGCGTCGGAAACGAGTCGGCAACGAGAAATAATTTGCACACCTTATACGGAGTCGTTA
>JABFPB010006929.1:0-11523 GCA_022817645.1 Ceratoteleas bidentatus | reverse complement strand
TGAATATTATTTTCTCGACCAATGTGGGACTGTAATAGGTCGAAAATTATCTCCAGACAAAGCTTTGAAGTTGTCCCTAAATGTATCTCGTTGAAGAGTTCGAAAAAGGTCACGATTTCTTAATGAAAAATCGTCACTCTAATGAGAGACTTAGAATGACATCGACGATGAAGAAAGTCTCTCTTCTCGAGGAAGCTGAAGAAATCCCCCTAACCGAGTTAGGGTTTTGCACATCTTAATTATCTGTTACAGGTCTCTGAGCAACGTGATCGGTATTCTCACGGAAGGCATGAACATCCCAGTGGAAGCCCAAGAAAGCATCGTCTTCACCGTGCAAACGAGCGTAGATGTCGCTGCCTCCGAAAGCACAGTGCAAAACAGCAATCAGCAGCAATCGTCCGAGAACGCCGAATCCTCCGTGGAACGAAAACCCGCGGAAAGCAGCGAGGCAACCCTCAAAATCAACGAAGAATCAAACCCAACCGACCAATCAAAAGCCACCGAAGAACCCCCCAAAACCAATGTCCCTGATGCCCAGGAGACGAACAAAACCGAGTCCTCGGAACCGCAACCCGCGAACGACATAATCCTCGATTTGTCGCGCAGGAAACAGAAGGGCAAAGGGTCCTTCCTGGAGAAAATCGTGTCAAAAATCGCGAAGCAGAAGGACGTCCATCTGGTGGAGAGCCAATCGAGCCAATCAATCACTGAAACCGGCGTCGAGCCTCAGAAGCAAAACGAGACAGAACAGAAAGAACCTCAGGCTGCCGAGACCGAAAAAGTAGAAGTTAGCGTTAACGAGAGTCGAGAAACCGTCGTAACTGCAGACAATAACGAATCATCGAAGCGGAAGTCCGTGAAAAGACCTTCAGAGGGCGCCACTTCCGTGCGCAATAAGCGCAAAATTGTTCCACCTGAGGAACCAGCGGAAAACCAGGAAGAGGTGCAACTGGAAGACATTATGAGTTTGATCGACAGGAAGGAAGAGAGTTCCGATTCGACGCCGGCTTTGACTTCTGGGAAGCGAAAGTCCTTGGACGAAGACGTTTTGGATAACCAGGACGTCGAGAACCAAGATCCAAAGAGAATCAAAACCAACGAAACCGACGCTGCCCCGGATCTCGAGAAAACGGTCGAACTTGGAACAACGGAACCAACACCGGAGATTGGTACCGAAGAAGAAGATGACAAATCGAAGAATGGCAAGAAGTCGAAGACTCTTTTCGACGAACATCTGGAGCTGGCTTCTCATTCGGTGGCGGAACCCGAAATCCCGGAGGAACTCGTCGTTGCGAAGAAACCTGGCAGGAAAAAGAAGGGAGGCAACGAATCCAGCGCCACTCCGGAGGTCGCGAAGGGGAAGTCGAAGAAGAAGACCTTGGCTGAAGAGAACTTGGAACCCGTTGCTAGCTCCGAAACTGATGTTACCGAATCTGTGGCTGAGGATGTCGATGCGACGAATAGTCAGCTAAGCACTGAGGGTGTGGAAGTTAAAGAGAAGAAGGCTGCGACTAAGAAGCAAACTGTCGAAGATCACTTGGATGAGACGATAACGAGTGTGATTTCGAACGCGAGTTTGGAAGCTTCGACCGAAGGTCCGAAGGAAGTTAGGAAAAAGAGAGGGGCGAAGAAGAAACAGGTCACCGAAGAGGAATTAAACCCTCCGGCGGAAAATATCGAAGCTAAAAATGGGACTGAAGATAACCCTGCAGTAACTTCAGAGAAGATAGAATTGATTGTGAAAGACAGGAAGAAGAAAGCAGCCCCTAAGAAACGTCCCCCGGTGGTACAAACTGAAATTGTACAAACTGAAAAGGAGAACGCCTTTGACGAAGATATGACCTTGGACCTATTTCTCTCGAAGGTTAAAAGTAACGAAAGCAAAAGGAAGTCGAAGAATTCTTCGAAGAAAAAGGTGGATGACAGTCACAACTTGGAAGAAGAGCAAAATTCCTTGGATGGTGCAAGCAACGAAAGCAAAAGGAAGTCTTCGAAGAAAAAGGTGGACAGTCCCAACTTGGAAGAAGAGCAAAATTTGGATGGTGCAATAGTTAAAGATCTCGATGAAAGTCTGAAGAAGAAACGAGGACCGAACAAGAAAACTGTCAATCTGCCAGAGAAAATGGAAGAGGTCCAAGAAACTACAAGTTTATCCGCAGAAATTACTGTGAGCAAACCTGAGGTTCCTGAAACAAGTTCTGCTGTTGTGAAACCTGTAAAAGAGACTAAGCGGAGGCGGGGTTCGAGCAAAAAGATCCTGATTGACGAACATTTGGACCTTTCTGATACCTTTATCAACCCCGAGTGCAATTTGAATAAATCCGACAATCCCGAATTGGATAAAGTGGTGGAACCTGCTGCTCTTCCTCCAACAGAAGAACCTAAGGAAGAAGTTTTGCAACCGGAAACCTCGAGAAAGAAAAGAGACTCTTCTGCGAAGAAGAAGTCTCTGGTCGAAGAACACTTGGATTTATCAGACCAAACCGAAAATTTGCCAACAGCAGACATCACACCAAAAGTGGTTGAGAACGAAATTCTGGAGAAAGTAGCATCTGAGGAACCTAAACCAGAAACACCAAAGAAACGTCGATCAACGAAGAAGAAGTCTCTGATTGAAGAACACTTGGATTTGTCCAATGTAACCACAGTTTCGATGGAAATTGAGGTTGTTAAGGACAATCAAGATGGCACTGTTGTCGATGACACCAAGAAGGAAGAGACTGAAGATATCACAAAACTTGTCACCGAAAAGACCAGGAAAAAGAGGGGCTCCAGGAAAAAATCCACAGTCACTGAAGACGTTGATTCGAAGAATGCTGAAAATGTTATCAAAGATGTCGTTCCTGTGGCAGCAACCAATGATAAAGATTCGTCGGCGAATAGTCAAACCGAATTGCCGAAGAGGAAAAGGAATTCGACGAAGAAAAATTCCCCGGTGGAAGAAATCCTTGACTTGTTACAGTCGACTGAACCATCAACCACAGACTCCGTTCTCACTGAAGATATCCCTAAAGAAACCGATTCTCCAGCCACATTGGCTGATATCGATTTATCGAAGAATGTTGAAAGTTTGTCAGTGCCTGTAGATGTTGTCCCAACTGACAACCCTGTTGATGTTGTCCCGACTGAAGAGATTCCAAAGGAAGACGATTCGCTGACAAAAACAGTACCCAAGAAAACAAGAAGTTCAACGAAGAAAAAGATTTCTCTTGACGAACTTTCAAATTCGGTAGATAATTCGGTTAAAGACATCTCTTTTGCTTTGGAAGATGTTCCAATGAGAGAAGAAACAGTTCCTAAGGAACCAGAATTAACGAAGAGGAAGAGAAATTCCTCGGCGAAGAAATCGACGATCGATGAACAAATTGTTGTAGAAAACAAACCCGATACTGTCGAGGAAGTAATTACTCCTTCGGAAAACATTCCGAAAGAAGATGTTTCTATTTTGCAAAGTGAAACAGAAATGTCTGACATCAAAACCAGTGAAAGCGTCGAGTCATTGGAAAATATTGAAAGTGCAATCACTGATGTTATTAATCAGATAGAAAATGAGCTATCGTCAGTAGAAACCGAGAACAAATCACAAGAAGAAAATTCTGACGACCTCATTAATCTGATTGACAATGTCGAGCAAAGTCCACTTCCTGTCACCAGTTTACCCGTCGAAATTTCAGTGGAAGAGATTTTAAAGAATATCCGAATGGAAACGCCAAAGAAACGGAAAGGTTCATCCAAGAAAAAATCCCTAGAAATCCAACAACCTGTCTTGTTGGAAGATTCGAAAAATCCTGCCGAAGAAGTGGCCAATTTGAATGCTGAAATTCCTAAAGAAGAAACGCAACAGCCGGAAACACCGAAGAAGAAGAGGAATTCGAATAAACCGCCAGTGATCGATCCCTTTGACTTTGCGCAATACGAAGACAGTCTTCTCGATCAAGTCGCTGTTGTATCGGAGGAAATTTCGAAGGAAGCTGAGTTTGTACCGAAAATCCAAGCTGAAACTCCGAAAAGGAAAAGAAATTCAAGAAAGAAATGTTTGGTTGACGAACATTTCGATTTGTCCAACGTCATCGATAATACTGTTAAAGAGGTTGCCATTGCATTGGAGGAATTGGAAAAGGCAAAAGAAGTCGAAAGTTTACCGAAAGTCGATGCAGAAACACCTAAGAAAAAAAGGAATTCCAAGAAGAAATCGGTCGCTAATCAACAAATTAATTTATTGGTCGAAAATTTTGTTGCTGATAAGCCGGAAGATGTTTCCATGCAAGATATCCCACTGGCAACAATTCTAGGTGAATCTTCAAGGAAAAGAAGAAGTTTATCCAAGAATAAAACGACTATCGATCAACAACTATCGATTAAAGTCTTGGAATCGACTGAAATGACAATCGACAAATCCGTCACCGAAAAAGACACTGCAACATCCCATTCAAAGGACCTCGATTTGACCCTGAAAATACCTCTCACTCAACCGGAAACGACTAAAAGAAAACGCAGCTCGTCGAAGAAGAAGTCGCTTGTGGATGAACACTTAGACCTTCTAGAGTCAAACGACAGTCTGACACTGAGCCAATCTTCGATAGATATAGACATTATCCCTCCGGCTAAGTCCGATCCACCAATTGCAGCGAATAAAGACATAATTTTCAAAGTGGAATCAACAACCCAACCGGAAATCCCGAAGAAGAAGAGAAATTCCAAGAAGAAGTCTTTGGCTAATGAACATCTGGAATTCGAAGTGGTTTCCACCTTAATACCACCTGAGACCAACGACAGCCTAACTTCAAATCCATCAATCACTACAGATGACGCTTCTGCTAGCATAGTACCAGAAATATCTCCAAAGGAACAGGAGATTATTTCCCACAATACCCCAATACTCGAAACTGATGTTTCCAAGAAGAAACGAAGTTCCTCAAAGAAAAAGTCTCTGGTAAATGAACCCCTGGAAGTCCTGGCAACAAATGAAATCGTGCCAACCGATTCTGAAGCTCCGAAAGTCTTGGAACCGGAAGTCCTCTCCCAAATTCAAGATATACCTTTGAATGTTACGGTTCCCCAACCAGAAACACCAAAGAGGAAGCGAAACTCGAAGAAAAAGTCCTTGATCGACGAACACCTCGATCTCTCTGACGCCACAGAACTTTTGACGACTGTCGAAATTCCTGTCGAAGATGCTAGCTCTGAAATTCTTCCTGAAAGTCAAGAGAATCCGATAGAACCTCTGACTCTGAAGATTCCATTGGTTCCTCCCCAAGAATCCACCAAAAAGAAGAGAACTAGTAAGAAGAAGACGAAAGAGCCACCAGGAAATGATACTGACGAATCAGGTCCGAAGAGAAGAAGATCAAAACAGAGGAAAAAATCTCTTACAGAGGAAGTTGAAGCCAATTCTGACGTCGAAAGCTCTAAGTCAGAAGAAGTCCCAGAAGTCGAAAGCTCTAAATCAGAAGAAGTCCCAGACCCAGTTACTACAACATCAGCCAAAGAGTCGGACCCTCCAAAAGAAACGGAACTACCATCACCAACCGTAGAAAACATCGAAGAAACAAAGGAATCGGACAAACCAGCAGTCACAGAACCGGAAGCCACCGAAGGGGAAGACGTTCCAGTGCCGAACAAGCGATCCGGCAACTTCGCGGTGGTCCACACAAAGACCGGGGAAATTTTGATCGTGGAGAAGAAGAAGAAATTGACGAAAGAGGCCGCGAGGTTCTTCTGCGACATATGCGCGACGAGCTTCACGAGGAAGAGTTCCCTGAAGAAGCACAACCAATCGCAGTCGCACCTCATGCAGGTGATGACGAGTCAAAAGCAACAGGAGAAGGAAGGGGAAGACCTTCAGCAGAGTCTCGCAACGGACTTATCTCGTTCGGAATCGGAGCAGAACACCAAAGAAGAGGAAGAGCCTGTGGAAGAGGTTCTGAAAACAGCAACAGAGTCCCTGGAACCAGCACCTTCCGTTCTCCAAGCCTCTCTCGTCGAAACCACCAGCTTCCTCTCCCCCGAACCCTTGGAATCGGCTTGCGATCGGACCCTAGAAGACGACCTCCTCGACGAAGAGATCTGCAAGATCACTGAGAACATGTCCCACGACGAATACGTCCTCACTGATCACGTGAGTTCCGCTGCCCCGAAGGCTCTGTCCGACTCCCCGAAATCTTCATCGACCAAACTCCCCCAGAAAGCATCCAAGAAGGGCCGGAGGAAGACCACCAGAGAGAATGCCAAGAAGAAGCGGAACCTCGCGGAAGAACACCTGGATCTCAACTCGCCAGTGGAGAAGGTCGAAGACTTCGCGACGAATGACCTCAGTTTGACGTTGACTGGACCAACTGACACACCTCAATCTACCAACCAAAGTTACCAGGAACCAGAGATTTCCGAGACTAAGGACGAACAACTTCCGGAAACAAGAGAAGAACCTGAAGAGAAGAATCTTGAAGAAGAGAAGAAAGGCAGAAAGAGCAGGACCTCGGAAGTGACCTCTGCGACTGAAAGTCTACTGGAAAGTGTTCGACCCAAGAGGAGGGTGTACCGCCAGAACTACCGGGAGTCCGACATCGAGTTCGAGGACTTCCCCTTCGACCCACCAGAAAACCCGGATACCCAGGAAAAGAAGCTAGTCAGACCCAACCGCAGCAAATCCAGGGACAGTTCCCTCGAAATCTCTTCCGAGAAGCCCCGATCGAAACGGAGGTCGAAGAAATCGAAGCCCAGCCTGGAGGATCCTCCGAAGTCCCCCGAAAAGGTCGAAGACGAGCCGAAGAACGAGCCTCCTCTCCCCGAGATCTCGGACTTCGACGATCGCTCGAAGATATCGACCCTCGCGGACTCCATCCAGTCCCAGGACGACCCCCCGACGGAATCCCAAGCCACGGAATTCGACACCGACGAGAACTCCCTCGACACCAACATGTCCGCCGACATCCAGAAGATCATTAACGACCCGGAGCTCAGCCTCGAAGAGACCACCTCGAGGAAGGTATCCCCGAAGCGGCGCCGGAATTCCAAGCGGAAGGACGACAGCGACGCTAGTGACCCGGAGGACAAGGCGGAGCTGACGAGCAAACGAAAAATCGTGACTTCCGTCTTCGGCCGGGTGTTCGCGGCGGATAAAGCGGAGAAGATGCGCGAGGTGCTGGACGACTGGGACTCCAAGTCGGAGATGGACGACATTCCTCTGGACGATACCCGGAAACGCCGTTCCAAGGACGAACAGGAAGAGAACGAAGCGAAACGCAACCGAAGCGACGGTGGCGCCGCGGAGGTGACGCCCCGATGCAGGCAGAGTAAGAAACGCGCGGAGGAGCGGATCTCCCGGGCCTTCGAAGAAGACTCGGCAGAAGTTAAAGAGAAACCCAAAGAACCACCAGCTCCGTCGTTCGACGACCTCCGGGTTGAAGACTCAGAAAAGACTTCTTTGGAGGAGGAGACTCCGGCGCCACCTGTGGTTTTCTCCCGGACTTACGAACTCCCTCCAACGGAGAACGATGAGGATGACGAGGACGACGACGACGACGGGAACATGAGCTTCCGGAGGATGTCGCCGATCTTCGCGTACAACACCCTGGACAGTTCTTTGGGCAGCTCGTCGAATGAGGTGGGGGAGGGAGAGGAAAAGGCGGTAGAGGAGGAGGAGGAGGGTGGTTTCAGCGAGTTCTCCGGGGAGAAGGTGGTGATCCGGTCGCCGCAGGCGGGTTACGAGGCCCGGGCGGAGGTGGTGACGATCGCGCCCACCGACGCCATCGAGGACAACGCCCTGGATGTGCCCAGAGAGATCGATCTGGGCGCGCAGCAGCATAAGTCGAGGCAAGGCAAAGTACTGAACTTCGACGAGGAGCTGTTCGTGGAGTGTTGCTCGAGGCTGAAAGCCACATCGGAGAAGGAGCTGAGGGGCGCGAAGAAGATCAAGCTAGACCACTCGGAGGGGTACCACAGGAGGGACGAGCAGATGTTCCGGGGTGGAAGGGATAGGTGGCGCGATGTCGAGAGCCAGAACAGTCTGGGCAGCCTGTTGGAGTCGGTGAACCAGGTTCGAACATTTTTTGGAATTTATGTTGGGTTGGGGACGTAGCTTAGAAAAGAACGGCGGAACTAAGCAAAGAATTTTTGATAATCGGCCGGTTCACGGGCATCATTCTGTCAAAATTTCAGCCAAATCGATAGCTTTGTCACCGAAAAAACGGCTTTTTACCTTAACAAGTCAAAAACGAGGATTTTCAAAAATTATTTTCTCGGAAACGGTCCGAGCGATTTCGACGAAACTTTGACCACAGATCGGCTGTTTCACGGGCGTCATTTTGTCAAAATTACAGCCAAATCGGTAACATTCTCCCGACGCAATTACCGAAACAACGGCTTTTTCCCTTTTTAATATGTCGAAATGAGGATTTAAAAATATTATTTTCTCGAAAACGGTCCGAGCGATTTCAACGAAACTTTGACCACAGATCGGTCGTATCACGGGCATCATTTTCTCAAAGTTTTAGCCAAATCGGTAACATTGTCGTGACGCAATGTCCGATGAAATGAATTTTTCGATTTTTAATAAATCAAGATCGTGGATTTTTAAACATTATTTTCTCGCAAACGGTTCGAGCGATTTCGACGAAACTTCGACCACAGGTCGGCCGTTTCTCGGGCATCATTTTATCAACCTTTCAGCCAAATCAATAACTTTGTCCCACCGCAATTACCGATTATCAAAAATTAGACTTGTCAAAATCTGAACAAAAATTTAACATTAATGCCAATTTTAAAATATCTATTCAATTGTTCCAACCATTATTCCATAATGAATCATTTTCAATGATCTCCAGCTACTTGGCGAGGAAATGTACAGCACTCGCGAACAAGAATACGAAAAGCGCCGACAAAACGTTCATTCGGAACGCTCCAGCAGATCCGCGAGTCCCGCCACGTCGCGTATCGACAACATCGGTTACGAGGACAGTCTGGACGTCGCCTTCGAGCACAACAACAAGCTGCGCGACAAGATCCAGCAGCGCATGCGCGAGAGCGAAAACCTGCTCGCCAGTACCTTCGGCCAGAAAAGCTCGGACGGCTCTCGTGCAGAGTCGACCGAGAAGACTGAGTCCTCGGAATACCGTTTCGAAAGGCAGCATTCTGGATTCGTTCACCAGATCAGCCCTTCGAACGGCATTTTCGACAACGAGAGGCATTCATCTGAGAGGAAGAATCCTCCGGAGTCTGCCTTCAAGGGCAAAGTCACATCTGCCGTGGGGGGAATGTCTCTGGACAAGACGATCTCGAATTTGCTTCACAACAACGGCAAACACGACCACAAGTACGAGTTCGAAAAGTATTTACTCTTTCAGTTTTCCTCCAAATGATAGATGCAGTGTTAAAAGAAGTGCGAAATTTTAATGGTAAATCACCGAGAAATTTCCAGGGTTTTCCAGGAATTTTTGACGAATTTTTAACATTAACCATTTCTCACTTCGCTCTTACTTCTATCACCGAAACCCTCCTCAGAACCAACCATTAATTACATTTTTTTTTAGTGGTTCGAACCCCATGAAAGTCTTAGCAGAACTCGCCTGCGCCCGCGCCCCGACTTCGATGCCCGCAGCGCCACCCGTGGCGACCTTCAAAACCACCCCCCTCATCCGGGAATCGGTCTTCCCCGCGGATCTGACGAACGGTACTAAAGAAGTCCCTAAGTCCCCAAAGAAACCGCGAAACCCCATCAAGGAACTCTTCGAACGGAAGAAGGAGCTCAACGACCGAAAGCAGACCGAAAAGGCGACCAAAGCGCCCTCTAAGTCGACCGAAGTCAAGTCGCCGAAGAAGTCTAAGAAAACGAAACGGCGTAACGACTTCCCGCTGATCCGAAACAGCCAACACGGCGGATTGACCGAGAAGAAAAAACGACGGGACTCTTCTTACGAGAAGAAGGAAGTCTTCCCCGCGACCAAGAAGGAGAAGGACATCTACGACTTCGACGAGGAGGACAGCCAGTTCACGACCTTCTCCTCGGTTTTGTCTTACCGGAAACTGGACTCTTTGAATCCTCTGAAGGCGAAGGACATGAACCACACCGTTGACGATTCGGGGGAGAAGTTCGCTCCGAAGACCAAGGGGGCCTTGAAGAGCTTCCAGGAAGAGAAGGAGGATGGGGAGAAGGGGGAGGAGGAGGAGGAGAGGAAGAGGAAGAAGGCTGGGGATCAGGGGAACAAACACTCCAAGTGAGTTTTCTTTGGGGGACAAAATTGGGACTTTCAGAGACTGTCTCTGAAGTCTTTTCTCTGAAGATGTGTGGATTGGTGAATTAATTTCTCTGTCTTGCTGTTTCAGGTCAAAGAAGAGGACGAAAGGACTGAAGAAGAAGTCGAGGAACTCCTGGTACGAGAACGACAGTTCGGACGAGTTCGTAACCGCCGTGAAGGCTGAGGATGTGGGAGTGGGGATCTCCAAAAGCCAGAGGAACTGTTCGAAGGGGAAGCAGAACCTCTTCGCGGAACTGTCTACGTCTTCGGAAAGCGAGTTTGAGGAGGAGGAGAAAAGGGTGGAGGAAATTCCTGAGCCGGTGGTAGAGGAGCCTATCCAGGAAACGACTGAGAACAAGAACGCGAACGATCCTATCGTTGAAGAGGATGGGAAACAGGAGCAGGAATCAGGACACTGGCACGACTTGAAGGACCCGAAGAAGTCGGAGTCGGAGCATTCGGACCATCCGCTGGTGATCGATGAGAAGATAGGGAACGAGGATGAGGAGGAGGAGAAGAACAGCGACGATGACGCGGATGCTGCCTACACTCGAAGCTACGACTTGGACGATTTGTATCGGGAAGACAGCTCGACTTCGGAGTCTGAGAATGAGAAGCCTGTTGGGGCTACCGATAAAAAGGAAGGGACTGACCAAGAAGAGACCAACCCCCTCGTCGAAAAGTCAACCTCCTCCTTCGACCTGAAGCCTCCCAGTCAAAACCCCTGCTTCTCGCCCCTCCCGAAATTCATCCCCTCGTTCAAGGGCTCGGAAAACGAGGCCAACGACGAAGAGGAGGACGACGAGGACGAGACCAGCAACCTTCCGGAAAAATTGAGCTCCAACGAGAAACCCGCGACCACCTGCGACAACCTGCCCCTCCACGTGTTCCTCAGCCGGAAGGTCCAGGAGTCTAAGAAGCGGAAGCAGCAGCAGCAGCTGAAGAAGCTGGAGGAGGAGCAGCGGAGGATTTTGGAGGACATCCAATCCAGTCGAAGGCCCCGGAAGTGTGCCATTGGCAAACAGGGGTTGCTCGCGGAGTTCAGCAGCTCGGACGAAGAGTTCTCGGAGAGGGCTCCGAGGAAGAAGAGGGAGTCGAAGGAGACGAAGAAGGAACGGTACTTGGAGAAACAACGGGAGAAGAGGTTCGCGAACGAGCAGAAGGCGATCGAGGAGATGATTTTGAGGGATGTGAAGAAGAAGAGGGAGCAGGGGGAGGTGGAGGAGAAAGTTGAGAAGGAGAAGGAGAAGGAGGAGAAGGAGAAGGGGGATATGGAGGTGGAGGGAGGAAT
>JABFPB010006928.1:0-11525 GCA_022817645.1 Ceratoteleas bidentatus | reverse complement strand
CTAACAAAACTAACGAAACTAACGAAACTAACAAAACTAACAAAACTAACAAAAGTAACAAAAGTAACAAAACTAACAAAACTAACAATTCAATTTAAATAAACTGAACAATGGACGTTTCATTTTTTTACGTTTTAAAATAAAAAGATGTTCTGTTAAAGTGTATTTGGAATTACTAAACTCAGTAACAAAGGTATATTTTTTCCGTGCATAATATATATATGTTGTATCGCATCTGATAATGGACCGGAACCATCTGGCGATGTAGCTTTCGGACATTTATTACGCGCCGCTTATTTGCGACCAATGAATTACAGCTTCAGGGACATCATTACTCCTGCGAATATGAATCCATCGCGACGAAAGTTGTCGTTTGTTTCCGACCCGCTTGTCGGAAAAAATCGGCATCGCGGGAACTGGGTTCGTCTGGTAGACGTTAATCGATGAGTCGAGTCGCAAACCGGCGAGTATACGATGGCGATAATGAACTTGAAAAATTAATCTCGTGACGACGCGCTTGACAGGAGTAATTCCCGAAAGTGCGCTAAGTGATTTCACGCGGGTAATCGGCGGCCGGGCGAGACGGGCGGACCTTTTTCGGCAACTTTCATGTCATTTCGAGGATATAATGGGCGGCCGCGTGGAGCGCATGCAAAATGAAATTGCCGCTGGAGAAAATAAGAGGTCGGTTTTGCCGGGGCAAAAAGTGGAGTTTTTGGCCCGCTTCGGGTTGGAAATTGCATCGCGGGGCATGACTGAGATGGAACGTCAGCCGGAAGTCGGTTTCGTGAAAGAGCGCATCAAAAGGCGATCGCGGAAAGTTGCGATTGAATCGAATGCTTGATTACGCTGGTCCGAATCCACTTTTACTTGTCGGTATCGTCATCGGGCAACGTCATTGACGGAACGATGTTGAAAAACAAAGTTACGGCGACTGAGAGATAGTGCGAAATGGACAAGTTAGATTGTGCGATCTAAGTGGTAAATAAACGGAATAATTGAAACAGTTGTATTAACAATTGTATTAAAGATGGATAAATACACTACAGAAACAGGTGTCTTTCTTTAAGACGTTTTTGGTGAAAAGACATGGAAAACGTTTCAAATGAAGATGTTTTTCGATATAGAGTGAGATGATTGTAAACATTTGATATAAAAAATTGTAAAAATGAAAAAAATTTACAGATTGAAATAAATTCCTTGCCGCGACCATTGATAATGGATAGGGAACCATATATATGTATAACATATTTTTAAAATTATTGGTAGCGACATGTTTCAGTAAGTAAAATTATTGGATAGATTTGTATAATTTAATCAGTGTCGCGAACATTTTATATTAGTATCCGGCTCGAAGGACCTTGTTCTTAGTGACACAAACAGTTTATGTTCGCATCATTTTATATTCAAAATTATAAAGTATTTAAGGGAAGATCGGTAGAAAATCGGATGAAAAATGGATAGAAATAAAATAAATGAAAAATCATGAAAAAAGAAATACAATATACTGAATATAAATATTGTTTTTAAAATGAAGATAAAATAAATTTAAAATAGATTCGTAATGCCGTTCCAGGAGTCATTTATCCCAGTCTTACAGCATTCGGCGCAATTTTCCCAACTGCTTTGGAGCAACGACCAATATACATCATTAACTTCGCTTTCGGTTGTTGACACTTTTGCGTGATACAGCAGAAAGGCACTCGTAATTCCAGACAATGTCGCCATCACGCTCCTGTTTCCTCTCGCACAATTCAGTTTGACGGTGAGAGAGATCGACGCTTCTAGCGAAGGTTAGCCGCGATTCGCAGCGATTCAAATGTCAGCCTGCGATTGAATTATCGGCCAATCGGCGGCCTCCAAAAGTCGTCCACGGCGAAACGCGCGATCGGGTTCAAAGTCCAGCGGTTTGAACCCGAAAGAAACCCGCGTTTCTTTTCTCTCGCCATTCCAGTTTCTCGAGCCAAAACGACACTAATTGAATAATCATATCACCCATCGACTTCCGCTCGGCTTGCGGGATTGACCGAGATCTTTCGGCCGATCTTCAATTATCGGCAAATCGAAAAAAAAAAAATGACGCGTTACGTCACGCGCCAATCTCGGCCTGTGATTGGCGAAAAAATGACGTTCTTTCGCGGATTTCGTCCTGCTTTTTTTGCGGCGGCGCTTTTGCACGTCAAAGTACAGTTAGCGCAAGTTTCGTTACCGATCTGAAACAATTAAAGAATATCGAATGGACGTCATCGACTTTTACATCGAGAAATCCACGCGAATCGTCATATTTTACGCGTCACCGTCGGATTTCGGCGGAATTCAGATCCGATTAAAATCTGACTTTCTCCGCCTGGGCATTCGGCACTTACATAGAATCCGCTTTTCGCATTTTGAATATTCAGTCGACATCCTTCGATAAGACGACATTTCGAGTGTTTTATTCGGTGTTATTCAATGGCGCGCGGTTGCGTGTGAACATAAAACCTTGTTCAATCAACTAATTTGCACAATTTCGCGCCGGTGCCATCATGTAACGATACTTTCAACGACTCCCGAAAACTGTAAAAAAGAGCGCGAAAAAGTTGGACAAAACAACGCCTTGGCTGAGGTTTTCGGTAGTACGATTTACGGCAAACGTCGCCGGAGATGCAGTTCGTTATCTTTTTTCCCCGATCGATTAGTGAGATCGACGAGCAGGCACGGGAATGCGCGTAAACCAGCCGGCTGTTTGCTCAGACAAGTCTCTTCAACAAATCCAGTCCTAATCATAATAAAGGATATTATTGCAAAATAAGCTGGTTTTTAAAAAATAAGAAAAATTGCAAAAATGAGCTTTTTTGTAAGATGAGGAATGGATATATATACACAATTTAATATGCCCATCCCAAATTCAAATAAATCGATTAATTTTATTTAAATCCGATTTTCTTTATATTTATGACTTAAATCGACATTTTGATATTGTTTACGTGTAATGTTTAGTACACATTGAAGCTAATTTGTATCGGTTTTGTGAATTGCAAATTCATCTAAAAGTCAGAAACAAAGTACTATGTTTAATCTAAATTAGATTAAATTATTAATTACAAACAAATTATAACTATTGCAATACAAATATAATTACATGAAATGATAACCAATCCACAGCTGATTCCGTTAATTTCAATAATTAAGTTTTTAATAGATAGTTTATTTCAATGATACGATTGAAATTTTTTCAACAATTTCTTTAAAAATACACAATTGTTTAAAAAATAGTGTTTTTATACAAAGTCTAATACAGTGTAATCTGTTGATTGGAGACAAACGAACTATAATTTTAATACTATAATCGATTTATATTTAATTATATTGGTTTAATCTAATTTTAATTCAACGAAGAAAACTTCAAATTATTTGATTGAACCAATACTTTACAAGAACATCACGCCCTTAAGTCTTTTGAATAAAAACTTCAAATGTTTAAAAATAATAGTTTTAGAACAGATTTTTAATTTAATTTCAATTTCAATAAATTTAATTTCAATTTCAATTTCAATAAATTGTGTGTCAACAATTGTTCTGGAATGGAAAACTTAATTATCTTGATTAAAAGGACATTTCAGTAAAAAATGTGATTGAAGCTATTAAAATAATCATAAAAATAATGTATTAACTTCTGTCAATTATGCATTACTATTAAATATGGTATTCAAATAAATAGTATGATAGATTGATAATATATATTTTGATAAACATTCATTTATCTTGATTAAAATCGAGATTTTAATCATAGATTTAAATCAATCGAGTTTCATCATGACAACTCTAGTAACATATATGAAGTAATAAAAAATATCTTCAACTTTATTCATTCAACTCATTTTTTCCAAAGTTTCTCTTTTGGTCGTCAATTAGACTGCTAACCTCCTGCTTCCAACCTTTCCTTCGCAAAAAATTGTTTTTTCATTTCCATGTTTTTCGCGCTTCTACTCCAGATTTTCAAATTATTATTTTTCTTTATAACTTTCAAATTAAAAGAATATATAAGAACATACAATTATATCCGAATTTTCTTTGTTTTCTCAACCTCAGTTTATGAAAAAACGTCAGCTAAGTGGTTCTTCTTCAACTCCAGATTTAGGGGATTTATACTTCGGAAAAATGTTTCGGATAAGAGTTACGAGAAAACTGAGTTACGGTTCAAATGACTATCTCCAATGAATTTCAATCAACCAAAGTCCTTTTCATTTCGCCCGTAACACCTGCGTGAGAATGGCGCGCGCCTTCGAAACAGCTCTCCGTCCGTCTTTTCTAGCCGTAAAAGATAATATCCCCGCAGAAGATATCGACAATAAAGTCGCGAGATTTGCAATAGCGTCGCGCCGTAAATCATACCGAGTAAAAGTCGAAAGCGCGTGCATCATTCGATCGGCTCACTTTTCGGACGCCATGATGGACGCTGTTACACTTACGACATCGGGCTTCGTCTCACGGTGCATCTGCACTCCGCGGCACGAATTCGCTCGCTCAGCTCCGATCCTAGATTCGATTTCCGGCAGAAAGTGACGATCCCCCCCGAAGCGCGCGTTTTTCCCGGCGATTTCTCGCCCGATTAATTAGTCACCTGTTGCCTCGCCCGGCTAATTGGGCCTGCGCGGTTTCGGCTTAATGTCCCGGTTAATTGGTTTCGCAGCCGCATCTCCGCTTTGTACCGTATGAACTGTCTCTGAGGCGGCGGCGCATTAATTTTTCATTTAAAAGACTTTTTCTGCGGACGCCAAATTGGCCTAACGAGAAACGAGCGCGTTCACCGCGAATTCTCGTAAGACTTTCTTTTTCCGTGGCGATCCTGTCCCTCGCGGTAGATCTTGCATTCAAGGTCGAATCTGGGAGGATCAAGGTCAAGATGCGTGACGGGACCGCGAACCTCGGAAGGGTGGCGTCGAATTACATCTGGTACCCATTACCTATCCTTGTAGAAATAAAATCTCCAAATACCTCTGAAAATATCTGAAAATCTCTAAAAAATCTCTGGTAACCTCTCAAAATTGAAAAAACTATAAGAGTTCCAATTTTTTAAGAATTTTTCAGAGATTTTCAGATTTTTCTCCGAACATTTCTGAAAAACTCTGAGTTCCAATTTTCAGAGATTTTTGGAGATTTACATATATTTCCACAGATTTTCAGACGCATTCAGATATTTTCAGATGTTTTCAGAGATTTTCAGAGATTTAATTTCTACAAAGGTAAAGAATCGACGTCGAAGAAAAACCATGACAAAAAGGCCCCAGACTTCGAAGAACCGGAGTTTGTCGGGCGACGGACTTTTTGCGCCGACTTTTTAGTTCGAGATCGGTTTTTCGCCGCTGGCCATTAGTGTACGAACGTGTTGATCCGGTGACGAGTTTCCTTATTATTGTTTGCGCATGATAATAAGTCGATAACAGCGCGCAAGCCGAAGAGTTCTTCACTCATGATACGTAACGACGTTGTCAAGCATAACTGATATTACGATGATACGTAATCTATGATTAAGAGTCGCAAAATCTGACCAGCCAATTTTCGATAGCGAAGATTTATGAATCCTTAAGGGGGAACGTAAAATCTACTTTACCGACCTCGCTTCGAAATAAAGTTTTCTAAACTTTACGATATACCTAAAGTGTACGAACTTTTCGTAGTTTTTACGATATATCTCGTAAAGTATTCGAATTTTCATAATTTTTACGAATTAGCTTTCTCAGCCATATTTTGTCAATTTAAATCTGAGTTATTTCGTTAAAAAACGTCCACCTTTAACTACACTTTTTCGCTCTTAAACAACCTGCAATTCTTTTCTAAATGTTTTTTTACGGAGCTCATTCAACCGGACACCTCAATCCGTACTTCCGATCCAACGTATATTTCACCTCGCATCGCGCGAACATTTTCCCGATTGACGGGTAATTTATGCACATCGAGTCTCTCGCGTCGATTCTAGGACAGATCGCGCGCATTAATGAAGTTGTTGCGGAAAATGATGCTGCCCGGGAAACGTCGACAAAAGAAAAAACTCAAAGGAGAACAAAACGCATCAACCGATTTTCGCATAAATTCGCCGAGACGCTTGCAAATTTCTACCTCCGGTGTGCCGAGACACTATCAATTACCGCTCGTTCGAAAAGCGGACCGGCGATCGTCGATCCCCGCTATCGACCGGTAACATCTGCAACCTCGCATGCAGCCCGGCATTAGCCACTTTATGGGGTTCGGGAACGCGCGTCTAAGATCAATCAAATCGGGCCAAAAGTAGTACAGACTTGCGGCTCGCGAAGCCTTTCCTGCATTTCTCTTCTCGCGGCGAGCGCATTCGTTATCGGGACGCGCGGGTCTCCGGTACCGGCGCTCCTCGCCGGGTCAAGATGAAGGTCAAAGAGGCGCTTTCTCGCGGGGCCCGGCGACGCCAAGCTTTTGAGAGCAAGCCCGCCCGAGGCGGCCGCGCGATCTTTTTACTTTCATAATTCAAATGGAACATGCTTAACGCCTCCTGGGAGTCGTCCCCGTTAGCCGATCTCTGCCGATCGCACTGCCGATCTTCCGGAGTGAGCATTTCCAGGCATGCAGAAAATTATTATGTCGAAATTTGGTGGAGATTGTGATCGTGTCGGGAGAAGTAAATGGTAATCTTAAGGAGATCGATTTGTTATCGTATTGTAAAGTTTACAATGTAAATCGTAAAATTGTGTGTTGGATATGCAGGTCTTTTTTCATAAAGTGGAATATAGATACATGTTACCATTTCTTTATAATTAAATTTCACCATGTAGATGAAATTTGTGTACAGTATTTCATTAGTTATTATATAAATCACTCTTACAATAGGCAGATAAAAAATTCCATTAGAAACCATTACACTAAGATATGTATAAAAGACAATGTGAAAAACAGCATAAAAACTATTAGGATTTACTTTTAGATCTAGTTACAGGTACATACAAATAAAATGTTGATGTGAATATTTGGATGACGTTGAGAAATTGAAAGCTCTTATGCTAAGAATAAAATTGTTTTCATATGAAAGGATAATAGTTGAAATTGACCGGACATATTCTTATAATAAAAGGATTTTATTATGACGAATATCCACTTCGAAAAGTTTTCGATGGTGCAAAGAGAGAATTTTGCACCATCAAAAAAAACACGATATGAATTTTTATTTCATATCGTGTAATTTTCCACGATATGAAATATTTAAAACCTGATGATACAACATATTGGGTAATTTTACACATTTTGGTATTCAGTGTAATCTTCGCATAAGAGGTTCATTGTTCAAAATAGATCGTTAATTGAATCAGTTTACGGCATATGTTAATATTTCTTTTATGGCAAATACACAATTGGAGGATATGTCGAAACAACTTGATGTTCTAGTTCTTGCGATAGTCTCCTTATCATAAACCTATACGTCTTACAAAACTATTATGACTGACGATCAGAATAATTATTCGTACTTTGCGAATAAAACTTCCAAGAGGATTTTATTCTTATTAAAAGCGGAAATACTTTTGTATCATATTCAAGTGGAAAATCCACTGATAATAAAAATATTCTAGGATTATACTATAATAGGACTAACTTTAATCCAATTTTTTTGATGGGCAGCTTGAAATGAGAAGAGTATGCTAATATTTAGAGGAATATTCTCGTTATGAGAGGATTATTGAGGATCTTGTTGCGGTATTATGATGGTACTACGGTTTTTATACAACCGGAATCTTCTTACTGTAAACAATTTCTCCCTGATATTTTTAGGAATATATGACCTTGAAATACGGTAACTAATTCTAGTATGATATTGAGATTACAATTTACAATACTCTCCTTACAATACGGTCCTCAGACAATATCCAAATAGTTGTTTTCAAATCCCCTCAGATAAATTCAATGAACATGTCAGCAATTAAGAGTAGTCATCTCTCCAATTACCTACCCAATATTTTTTTAAAGCGACCCCAACGCGACACGACTGCTAGATGGTACGATAAACTTTGCTCCAGCCGTAGGAAGTTTAAGTGATAAATTTTTCTCATTGTCTTCTCGGCCTTTACAGCGTCGCCGAGGATGAAACTTCGGTCTATTTACCTACTTGGCTTGTACGCCGAACAAAAGTGATTTCGTGTGATTGGCGGCGCAGATTTTACGGCGCGGCGATTAGGCGCGCGAGAGAAGCGGCGATCATTCGAAAGTACGAAAAAAATCTACATACGGCTACCCCCACTGTGCGTCTGCCGCGCAGTTTCGTCAGAGCGGGAATGCGCCGCGTACTTCCACTGTAGCATGACGCTGTTTCGACATTTGATTTCAAACGCCATGGCATTTATTTATGTGAAGAGCCCGATCGGGGAACCTGAATAGGTAATGGCGTTTCGGAATTCGGGCTTGGAGGTGCGCGAGATGCCGACGAGAAATTCGTTCGGCTTTTTTCCGTCCCGGCGTTTCGTGTCATAACCAAACGGAATTTCATTTTGACCGCTACGAAGCCACCGCGGGACCAATTGAACGGATTCGTGGTCCGTTTTCTCGGAATCAAGTTTTATGCTCTCGCTCCACTTTGAAGCTGAGGCCACGTTCCTTGTAGTGGATTTTGGTATTGGGAAGATACATGTCTGCCAAGTGTTACGCTTGGTCTTTGCAAGATAGAGTGTTCGATAGTTAAAAACTCTTCCCGAATAGAACATCTATGGAATTCGGAAATTCCTAATAAGATACCACGTGAAATCTCCAGAATTTACCCCAAAAATCTCTGTCTCCCAAATATCTCCGGGAAATCCACGTAGAATACAAGTGTTTGTTCTGTTCGGGTTACTGGTCTTTAATTTTGAGGCATTGAGGTTTGAAAATGAGACATTTGTTTCTCATTTCATAGTGATGTTGGTCCAATATCGACTACAGGTGTAAGATCCTTTTGTATCCCAGTTCTGGTAGCAGATGATAAATGAAACCGATTTTGTAACAAGGAAACCTGTTCGGTATCAATGTTTCCACCTTTCTCAGCTGACCAACACTGATGCCAAAGTCCGGAAATTTAGTCCCAAAACTTCGAAGACTATTTCGTTTCATGGATAGTTTTCCAGGCAAAATGGCTATCCTTCTAATCCTCTTTTCCAACTCTTCCTCCTCGAACAAAATACCACGCGATTGGACCACTTCTCCACGTCGACCCCGACTAAGTCGGTTATCGAAAGTGATTCATCCGCAAATGAGGGTGTCGGTAGCGAAACGAGGCTCTTCTTCGGCACGTAGTCCGCTCGCGTGAAAGCCCGCCGGTGCTTAAAGGTCGCCGGGTTTTACCGGCGACCTTCGTTGTCAATTTTTCAACTCCGCCCCCCACCACGCTTCGTCCACCCGCCGAAAATCAGCGTGCCCGATTTGGCGGGAAAGCCATCCTCGGCCCCATCTCCGCGCTGACCCGATTTTCTAATGTTACACAATTAGAGGAGCGTCGCTGGCATGCGTGTCTCCGGAAAATTATCGCGACGATCGATCATTGATAAGCAATTTCGATTGATGAAAAAGCAATTATCATAAACAAGGAGGAGTGTTGTAACCCTCGCGAAGGAAAAGGCATGCTTTTCAAAAATGTGGAAATCGGTTCGAAAAAGAAACTACTCATAACCGATTTTCCGAGGAACAGATCTGCCGAGAAAAAGATCGGCAAACGATGCCGATCTTTTTCTCGGCTCGTTTTCGTTCTGGGCTCTTCCACCAAAAAGATCGGCAAAAGATCGGCATCGTTTGCCGATCTTTTTGGTGGAAGATGGTATCTTTCGAGCAACTTATCGGTAACGTTTCAGTGAGAAAATTTCATACGAAGGTCGTAAGCTGGTTAAAGCAATTTGTCACGCGATATTGCGGCGGTTACAATATGGTATCGTAATATTTACGATTTCGTTGTCACAATACGATATCGTTACACGTACGATTTTAGTTTGATGAGGTTGCGATATATTGTTTCACTTACGCTATTAACTCGTCGTGGTTACAATACTGTATCGTAATATTTACGACATCAATTCGTTGCAATTGCAATACGAGTTTGTAACACTTACTTTATTAATCATTGTGATTACAATACTTTATCGTAGCATTTACGAAATCAAGTAGTTGCAGTTGCAATACGATATTGTATCTCCTACGATATAACTCGTTGGGGTTACAATCCACATCGTCGTTCTTACAATCGGCAGTCGCAAAAATGGCACCGCACGTCTCCGCGAAAAATCGGCCGCCGATTTCCTCGCCTATCTCTTCTCCCGCACATAACCGCACGCGACCTTCGTTTATAACCCTCTCATCGCGATTTCTCCGCGGAACAGCCCCGGGCGAAAAAGTGTCTAATTGTCCTCTTCGTCGATTCCTCCATCACTTTCCACGGCGGCGGAATTCAATTAATCCCAACCGGGCGTGCGTGAGCCTCTTCCTCGATTTTCTCCCGTTCAATTAAGACCGCGGATCGGCCTCTCGCGTGTCAAAAGCGCGCAAAAAAGGCGCTCGGCGAAAGGCGAAAAAAACGGCCTCAACCGAGCTTAATGGTCCCAACTTCCTCCCGACGCTTTCGCGCGAATTTCACCGATCGGCTTACCTGGGGCTGTGCTGCGAAATTCGGGCGTTGAGCTGCGATCCGTCCGGGTAATCCGCCGCAACGGCTCAAGCGAGCATTTCGACACCTGCCGGGCGAAAAAGCACTGTTTCCCGCACCGAGAACGTCACCGCGAACAAGGTCAAGGCTGGCCCCTCGTGGTCCGACAGACCGTCCGGCCGGCCCGTCCGATCGTCGCTGCCCGATTTCGGCGCCCGAGCGGCTCGTCAGACGGAATGGATCGCGCGCGACTCCGAGCCACTGTGAGGAAAACGCGACCGGAGGATGGGCATATATGTATCGGGTGTGATTCGCTTTCGCGCGCGCTCTCTTTTCCGTGAACGGACTCGGGTCCACCAGACGATGCTGCGCGAATAGTCGGAGGGGCCGCAAACTCGGAGCTTAAGTAATGGCTATTTGAGTGGGGTCTACTGTTAGACCACGCTCGACGGTCAGCCGGGCCTGCGGGAGTGGGAGTCGGGCCGGATCGTGGGCACCAGCTGGACCTGAGTTTTGGCCTGAGCCAAGGTCCCAGTCAGTGTCAGGGCAGGGGACCACTGGGCGAGGGTGTGCCATCTGCAGTGGGGACATTTAATGGTATCATCTGAGGGGTAGAAGTTAGGAGGAGTGGACATTTATCAGTTCCCTAACGGAACAGCGATGCGAAATCGAAATTGAATCGACGTGGATGCCGACTCGTGGAAACATTGAATCAACGTGGAATCAACGTCTGAATGTCAATACTGTCGTCATCGAATCGACGTCGATGGCATCGACGTTGATTCAATGTCTCATTCGACATTGAATCGATGTTGATTCGACGTTAATATCGACATTGAATCGACATCGAATTGATGTTGACATCGACATTGAATCAACGTCGATTCAATGTTGAATGAGACATTGAATCAACGTCGATGGCATC
>JABFPB010006927.1:0-11522 GCA_022817645.1 Ceratoteleas bidentatus | reverse complement strand
TTCTAGCGACACAACTTCGTTGATATTCGAGAAAATAAAATTAATCATATTAATCTATATTTGAGTAAATTTTCATGCTTTTCCTAATACATAAGTATTGTGATTGTACAATCTTAAGAGTGTTGCAGCCACATACTTTGATCACAGAAACCTAATGGTTTTGTTATAGCAACTGGGTACGAGATATGGCGGCTGCAACATCGGCTGTTATAAATGAGTAAAACTGATCGATTACTACTTTGAGCAGAAAAATGAGACTATAAACGGAATATTATTTATTTTAATGATTGATATTCAGTTTTTTTTAATAAAAATATATTAATTTCTGTTAAAATATTCAATACGTGTTGTTTATGTTATACTTAGAGTAGAAAAATGTTCAAATGAACAGTATTCCTAAATTTTTGACAATTTCAAACGGTGATTTCCAACTCGCTCACGACCTAAGAAAATTTAACTGATTCCCGAGTGTAGCGCTCTCATCCACATGACAGGTTCCATTTATTAGGTTATTATTAACATATTATTGGATTTTATCAAATAACTAAACAATAAGCTCTAACGCATGGAAAAATAGAGTATCCGTGTGAGAAAACGTACACAAACAAAGTCTGCGGCGCGCGCAGCTCAGCTCACTCACACAAATTCTCTGGTCACACGTATTCTTTTCGAGTCGTTCATCCGGGAATCGGTTAAAACATAAAATTCCACTATACATTATGTTCTTACCCCCAAATGGTTTGGTTACTCTAATACAATCTTTTTTCTCCGCGTAGAATGTAATGTTCAGTCGGTATAGAGAAAATAGTCATATTTGTCTACTACTAATTCTATAATTTATTTTAGTTTATACGTTTAGGTAATATTCAATCAACAATCAAACTAAAAGATACATTTTCCATTCAGCAATCCAATAATAACAACAAAAACAAAAAATAATTCTCAATAATAATATTATGTGCATAATAAATATTTTGAATGCAACTTGAGTAACCCAAGCTAGTCACGCTTTTCAGTGGACTAAGGCCGTAGACGTTTATTGATTATTACGACCCTTGGGCTGTAATCAGTCTTTCAACTACGTCCTCGAGCATAGCTACAACCTCAAAGCGGTGATTGCGCAATTGCCGTTTAAATCCTTGTTGAATAAACGTATTTACACGTTGCTTTGAGCAAATCTAATTTATATTAGTTTGAGACTATGATAGTCTACACTGTCAGAAAGTTCTTGGTAATTTTCAGTCGCAATGCACTAGATGTTATTTTTCTTAATTCACACTTATTACCAGCTTTAAACGATAATATTTTGAAAAATGATTAACATAATAATGATAAAACTATTTAAAACCCTATTATACCAGAATATACTCTACATACCTAACTTTCGGTCAACTAACAACTTGATAAAGTCAATTTTAACGTCTTTACTTTTAACTCTCAGAATAGATTTTTATTGTTTTCACGACAATACCAGTGTTTACTCACAACATTGAACAAACAAGCAAACCGTAAATCGAACCGACTCAATCCCTCTAGTACAATCGGAAACTAGCGCTGGTCTTTCCTGTCGCGGGAATTTCATCGCGGCGATACTTTGTACGACCAGTGCGATTGTGCGTTCAATTACACGGAGCCCGCGGTGAAAACAAAAGGAGCAAAACCTGCATTGGCGTCGGACGTAACGCGCTCGTATGCTACGAGCGATGTGCAGCAAAGAGAGGGTGGCGGAAGAGGAATATCTAATAAGAGCCAGAACTCATCCATCCTGCCCAGGGCACCCGAGGGCTGTCACCGTAGGCGTCAACGTAAACGAAGAAGGGGGTGATTTACATAGTAATAATATCAGAGCGCTGGCTCTTTGAGGCGGCGTGCAAGTTCTGCGCTTAATGCGTGCTCCGCTCCAAATGCGCCCATGCCGCAAATCCCCGGTTCCCAGCTGCACCCTTGAGCTGTGCAAAAATATGCCGGCAAAATTTTCGACCAGGTACAATTTCGCCCCTCCCTTCCATTTCACACGAAATCAGCAATTACGTAATTTCTCTTGCTGTTTGCTTTTGGGTTCCCAAAGCTGAGGGTGTAATGATATCTCAAGTATTTGCCACAGTGTCGACTGCGGAATTAAATGTTATTCTAATAAACCTACTTTGGTGTGGGATTTGACTTGAGAAAGGATACCTGCCAGCAGGTAGAATAGAAATAGTGCGCCGAAAGTTGAAAGATGACCTAAACAGGAATGGGTTGTAAATTATCGAACGTTCGTCACTAGTTCGATGGTATAATAGGATGTTTGCCGAGAAGGGATTGCACGCAAGTTTACTGCACTCTTAAAAATTTTCATGTTATATTGAAAAGTAATTTTGTGAAAATCCGTTATTCTTAATACATCTTAATTTTATGTAGAAAGGATTTATTTTAAACTGAATAGGTAGTAGTTTTGCATTAAATCTATTCCTGTTATTATGAAAGAACTTCCTTTTACGCAAAATTTAAGCAGACAAATTTTTCATAATAAAAGTATTCCGTTCACGATAAATAAACTGTTTTAAGTGTGTGTGGATGTAATGTTGTGAACCTTCTGAGAAAAAACGATTATGGTTACATTGAATAAAATGAAAACATTAGTTATTTTACATGTTGTTCATTGAAGTGAATATACATTCTTAAAATAACACATATTATTTGTTATTTATTGATTCACAGATGAATATATTACTTTCGAAAATTTAATCGAAATCTATAATTTCACGCTAAGAGCCTAAAGTGATTTCGTTTTTAAAAAGTTGGGTCAAAATTTAACACAATCTCACACGGTGACGAGGATTTATGTATTTTGAATTGAGGTATAACACATTTTGATCTGCCAGAATTTTAATATTCCCGGTTATTTTACATATTTTAAATTTACTTCTTCATCTATCTTCAAGAAGTATTATAAATTCAAATATGATGTATCTTTTTATCTGCATTAAGAATCTGAAAAAGTTCCGCTTTCTATGCAATGTGGATGTTTGGTTTTCGTTTGTTTCACACTGTAACTTCAGAGGAAATGTCACACATAATTTTCTTGTTATTTTATTAAAAGATATATGTATCTGCACACAGTTAAATTATAAATGTTCTCTTGTTCAATTACCTATTGGAACGACGAAAAATGTTAAACATCCTTTTTGCGTTGCTGCAAATCTAAATAATATAAAAGTTAACTGTAAATGCATTACATCTTTCAAAGTAATTACATTGATCTGCAATCGCAAAATAAAACAGTTTAAACATGATCCTTCAAAACCTTGAATGGTGTTACCAAGACGGCCATTTTCCACGTTAAAGAATAGCACCCAGCTTAAACTTATCACCAACAAAATGCAAAACCGAACAACCTTTTTAAATCGTTCCTTCCCTCCGCAATTATACAATTTCATTTATCAACCCATCCCAAAGGAAACAATTGCCGGTATAACAAATTACCGCGCGTAACCTCAAATAAATATGTACCCAACTTATCTCCCGACGATTTCATCGCCCGTTCTGCATCGCAATCATAACTGATGGACGACGGCACCCCTAATGAGTACAACTCTTTCCCGCCGATAATTAGATCGCGCGCCCGAACAAATGCCTTATCCTCCGGCCGGATTCATCAAGACTGTCAAAATTCTTGCCATCAACAAACAGTCTGCCCTCGTTTATCTCCGCGTAACAATAATCCGTGGAAGTTGGCGGTTTCAGCGCAGCGATTAATCAGCGGCGCGTCGCGATCCGCGACGATAATCCTGAAATAATAAAAGCGGAAAGGATTCGAGTGCGCGACGTGGCCGAACGGCCGGCGTGGCGTCGTGACATCTCACTTGGCTTTAATTAACAAGATCCTGCGTCAGGAGTCCGAGACGAAGCGCGCACTTGTGCGTCGGATTCTCAATCAACGGAGGCATTCATGCCGCGGCATCTCGCACAAAGCGGCGCGCGGCCTGGGCCCGGTCCCTCCCCCTGCGAGCCCCCCGTGGCGAGTCGGCGGCCCCCTCCCGCCGGCGCGTCTCCCCCGCCGGTTCGCCGCTTTTTCTCCTGCGCCTTTCCCTGCCCCCTCCCACTGCTAAGGATACTCCTACCTACCGCCCTCTCGTAGGAGCCGAGCGAGGGGGGCGGCCGGGCGGGGGGAAGGCGCCCCCCTCTGAGTCCGCGGCGAAACCGGCTAAGAGCGAAACAACGTCAGCCGACGCCACGCACCCCGACGTCGCCTGACGCGCTCCACTGACGCTGCGAGGCCGAGATTAATGGCTTCGGACTCTGAAATCCGGCAAAATAAATAGCGGCACAACGCCGAGACTGTATACCGCGCGTCTCAGCCGACACGTTCCCGCCGGCGCCCCGCGCCCCCGGGGTGGAAGATGCACCCTCGAGACCGGACCCACGCGCCGGATATAGGCTATCAGGACGCTATTATCGCCCCCGGAGCGCTGCCCGTCTTCCAGCAGACGCCCGGGAAAAAGGATCGCCCGCGTTACGGGGAAATCGTGGAGAAATTTTCGGTTATTGATTTTGGTCGCGGCGGGAATGGCGCTTGTCGGATATTTCCCGGGGTTGATCGAAGAAAGGCTGGATTGACGAGGTTGAGGACGAGGCGAACTTATTCCTCGAATGGGAGGTGCTGGTGGATTTCAGTCCGGGTTAAGTTTATCGAGATTTGTGGGATTTGGATGGTTGTTTGCGATAAATGGGTTTAGTGAATTTAAATGCTGGGGTTCAGTTTCAGAATCTGATTCGTTAGAAAGCAAATTCGAGATTTTTAAGTGAATGTTAACATTGTGTATGATCTTTTATTTATGTAAAATTAGGGAAGATGTAATCTTACATGAAATTAACGCTGAAAAGACCAAGTCAAATTGCACAAGTTTTACATAATTTATCACGGGAAACGTACACCGCTGAGGTTGTAAAAGATATTTTACGGTATATATGGTGTAATCTTACATATTCAATGTTAATTTTACAAAACTTGTTCATACTCTATGAGAATCATAGAGATTTGCACGTTTCACAGTTAAAATTTAACCCATCTAGTGTAAAATTTAACTTTTTCTCTAATGTTACACTACTAAACGTTGGCTTTTCATCGCCAATGAATGTCGTAATTTTACACCGATTTTTGGATTTAGGCGTTTACTCAGGTAATGGAAACATTTACGATTGAAGAGTATTATTTTCAATATAAACTGTGTAAAATTGAAGGTAATTTATATGTTCTGTTTATGGTGTACAGTAGAAAAATTTACTGCAAACAATTACAAGAAACCAGTAGTATATGATCGAGTATATGATCTTTGATAATCCCTTTATGAAGACCCATTTACTTTTCATTACATGGAAGCGCTTATGAACTGTACTTTAATGACCAATAATTGTTTATTAGTTTATACTGCAATCACAATTATCGCAGCATAAAAATTTAATCCAAAGCATAATTATTTTCATTCAATGTATTTCAACTCACCTGATTGCAAATAAATCGGTCTACAGCAATAATGCAAGATACACATTTAAAAAGTCGAAAAAGACGAAAACAATTGCGCTGTAGCCGAAAAGCCCCAGCATAATGGAGATATAAACGCTCCCATAATCCAAACTGCTGTTTGATAAAGATCTCCTAGATGAACCCGAAATTATTAAAAGTCATTCATTAAAATCTCATTATATAATTCTGGCGCGGAACGATGCATGGTCAATTTTTCGGTCAGATTATACCTCAAACATACAAGCTTGAAAATAACCGTAACAAGTACTCTGAAATTTATAAATATTTTCCACTGACTAATACATCATGCCCAATTACAATCTTTTTTCTTGATCTTATCGCACAAGTCGAAAATTGGATTGAAAATACTGTTGGCGAATTTCCGAAGATCTTGATATCCTTGGACCAAATCGTCATGCGTGTGTGCGCGCGCGAACACACAAGCAGACGCAGTAAGGTAATATACCTGAGGGGGTCTGCATACAGAATGTGTGAAGATACCCATTACACGCACGATACCCGACTAAATTATATTAAACACTAAATAACCAGTAGGAGACCACGGTCTAATTGTCGCATCGTTTGCATAATGCCTGGTCTGTAACTACTCGCATCCCTTTTCTCCTTCTCTTTATGCGATTTGCAATGTCTACCCTAACCGTAAACTTCACCTTTGTGTCTCTATAAAATCAGCATTAATCGCACTATTGTACTAGTTGAGTTGCTCCTTTATAATTTGATTGTCAAATTTATTTTTTCTTCTAGAAGCATAAGAAATGTTTACATATACTATATACATTTTTCTATAAGAAATTATGTCTTAATTTGGCGTGTGAAAAATCATATAATGCTTGAGATAATATCTTATCTAAGAATTTACTTAAAATGGCATGTAATATTGTATATAAAATCTTAATTAAGATTTTACATAAATACTGATATGATTTCTTAAAAAACTTGTCTTGAGAAATAAATTATAAAAACTTTATGTAAGATTTCATTTAATATCTCACATACAATCTTAGATAAAATATCATCTAATCCCTAGTAAAAAAATGAATCTAAAAACTATCACAATAAGATCGTCTTTGATCAGATTTAGATAGTCTTTTGACCATCCTATGAGCGAAGAGTATTATTTAATATTCCAGGAACATTCTCAGAATATTATTTGTTTCAATAATATTACTGGCATATTCTAAGAATATTAATAGTACATTTCACTAGGGAGGAAAATTCTTATTTCCGAGTGAGGAAATATACTATTCTCTTCCCTCCTGTGGTGCACACAATATTTTACGCCTCGAGGGAGTAAAAGATGACACTTTTCGAAGTCGTCCGAGGGAGTAAAGTGGCGTTTTACTCCCCGAGGCGTGTAAATAATATTCTTCGCTCTTAGGACAGTTTTAGACCCAAACATGATCATATACGATCTTATTCGGATTCTTTTTCACTTGGGATTTTGTTCATAAATATTTAAATACAATTTTACATAAAATCATACATAATGTTTCCCGCTATTTCTTTCACTGGCCATGTTTTATGAGTTATCGTACAAGGTTTTATATAAAATCTTATGTAAGATATTATGTACATTATTACATGATATTTTACGAAGATAAGATATTATGTAAAATATTGTATGGTTTCTCATACGTCAAATTGAGACATAATTTCTTATGTAAAATATTATATGCAATTTTACATAATAATTTTTCAGTAGGGATATCTTAACTTATGAATCGTTTTCGAGTGTCGTTTAAAATTATAGGAAATTTAATGCAACGGCTGGTACGTCATTTTGTACACAATTATTATTCTCTAATTTTTCAACATAGAAAAAAAAATTGTTTTAATATTTAATTCACTTCGATTATATTGAATATACATTTACACGCAAACATCTAAAATAGTATAATAACGAGGCTTATGTATTTTCGTAAGATAAATTGCCAGAGTTTGTATAAACGCAAGAATAATAAATGAACCGATCGTGATATATTATCGCGCGAGATAAATAAATATCTGTGCGAAATAATGGCGTAATAATAACAAAATGACATTTTCGTTGGCGAAAGGGCAGATTGATCGTGAAAAAACGCGGCTTTCAAAAAAGTTGAATCGATCTCGTGCTCATCGAGGCTGAATTCGGCGTTACCAGATTCGCCTTACTTCCAGTGCCGGCGCTTCCTCTTATCTTTCGCGAATCGCAGTCCTCGGAATTGCAAGACCCAACTTTTTAATTCCATTAATCCATCATTTTCATTCGTCACGCCCGGGACATTAATAGTGGCATAATTTATTCGCATTTTAAATTACTTCCCTAATCGCGAGATCTAACATGACATTCCGAAGTAACATTCAAGAGCGCGACGGTGATTTAGTTCGTGGCTCCAGACTGTCCTTTCTATGCTTCATGAAATGTCGTCTGAATCACTTAAATACAATGGAATTAACAAATCTGAGGCGAATGTACCTCATCGTACGAATGTGGACAAATTGTGACTAATATTTCTAATGAACACAGTTTATATATATTCTTTAGAGAAGCAAATAATTTTATTGATGATACTCTTATGTTTTCAGTAAATTGCACAAGGTAACTTCGAAAGATTGGTAATAATAAAAAATGAGAGTTGTAAATTATATTTTAAATGTATGGGTCTTGTTTCTACAGGCTGTCTAAAGATTGAAAATAACTTGAGATTTTTTTAGAAAAGTAATTTTTCTGCCGTTGAGATGAGTTTTACAGGGATCATATATTTAGAAGACAGTGGCTTTTTGAACGATTGTTCTAAACAGTAGCGGATGGTTTTAAGGATATGCTAAGAAGCCACAGCTAGGCTACATCTGGACCCCACCAGGTGGATATTCTTCCATGAAATTCTTCCATGAAACAGATCTGGTGAACCATTGTGGGTCTTGTTAGGGCTACTGCTCATTAAGCTTCTGTTCGAAAAATAATTTGAAACTGGTGCAAAGATCGTTTTACTAGTTTTAAAAACTCTATGCAAATCGTGTGAATTCTAAACTGTTCGGAAATAAAATGTTGCTTCTTGCGCTGGTATTTTTACTGATATTTAGATTCTCAAATCTTGATCTAACACTATCAACTGCCATTATTTGAAGGTTATAGCGTCGCACGACTGACTAATTTGTTTAATTCACTTGAACTTTGTAGAACATTTTACCCCTAAAAGTGAAACATGATTATTCATATCGAACACTTGAAAGTTCAATGCTCTGCTGACCGAAGCATTGTACACGTTACAATGACTAATACATTAAATCGAATAACGTAACAGCTAGCACGAGCAGATGTTAAGTAGCTACGTTCAATCGAGAATACCGTCGTGCATATTAGAATACAAACTACCATGTTAGTCATATTTTTTAATAGACTACGAATATTTCTAAATCACAACAATAATATATCACTAAAACTATTCAGTAAAACATATTAAAAAAAATATTTTTTATATTGCCATGACTAACTTACTCTGTGTTAATATTGTTACCTTTTAAATTTATTTTGACGATCTTTTCATTAGTTTTATATGTTCACTCTTTTTGAATGTAAATAAAAATTATGTACTCAAATAAAATATTTACGTACAAATTAATACCTATTCAAATTTTTCCAAAAAGGAATGACAAATCAAGCCTCTCAATGTTTCTTCCAAACCCTTCCTATTTCCGGTGGCATTGCTACAATGCTTGTCGTTCGTTATTCTTTCTAATATCCTCTTTGATTCCACTTCAGATGGGCCAACGTCATCAAACAACATCAGTCTGACACAGGTCGGATTGTCAAAAGCGCCGGCGTTCATAATTACGCTTGTAAAAAAAGCGCGCCCACGCCGCTACGTAAACAAATATTCATACGTTTATATTATTTAAAACATCATATGTCTCAATACAAGAGAGGAAGTGTACGCTGGCGCAACAAAAAAGCTAATATCGTGTACGAGGAGAGAGGCCCGACAGCGCAACTAATATTAATAACGTGGCAAAGTAAAAAATGTTTACTCTGTGCCATGGCTGATATGAGGGCCGCGAGCATGGCAATGGTGCCACCAATGATTGATCGCCCGTCTCTGCCTCTCCCTCTGACATGGGGTGCGCCTATGGATATTGCCTTGGCACGGCCCTGTGTGCCGCCATCCCCCATCGCTACGCGCGCACACACTAGCAAACACACATGCGCCGCACCGAATCAAACCTTTTTTCCCTCGGTTGTCCAACGAACGAATAAAAATTAGCTTCCTTATAGGGAACACATTTGACCCGAAGAATTTTGGCCGGGGGTCCTTCATTCGTCATACGATCGCACGTGCTGCCGCAAGATTTGCTTTGGCCCCCGAAACGCGCCAATTACGTGCCGTCCATGGGTACATAATATTATTGCACTTAGTCTGTTAGCGGTCTGATTTATCCGCGCGTCAATCTCGCGAATTCTTGATTCGTGTCGTTTACTTTTATGCCCGGGCATTTGTTTTGACGCGGCTTACCGCGTTCCTCGCGCTGAGCGCCGATTATCTTGTTTTCATTGAATGCTACGAAATTATTTGTCACAATTCGCCGACGTGATTTTTCCGGGGCGCCAGGCTCGAAGAGGGATCGGGACTCGGGTAATGCGATTTAATTATGGATCATTAGCCGGAATTTAGACCCGCCTGCTCGCTGTCTTCCGAGATCGCGCAAATGGCTTAATGTCCTGGTCAGATTGGGGTGGCAGTATTAGAGTTTGACTAGCTTAATTAGTCGCTTGCACGTTTAATTTTTTTCACATTGAAATAAATTAAAAACTGCTTTTGTATCCAGAGATATACTTAGGTTAGGATAAGTTTAATGATTTCATATTTCAACAAATCTGTGATTTCATAGAGGCAAGATAATGTTAATTTCCTTGTTCAAAATACAGATTGAAGTTATCTAGCTTTTTCTCGAATAAACAAGGTAGATAATTTGGATATTTAACTTCAATAATTTCCTTTTTTGATAAAAATACATCATTAAGGAAATGTCAAACGGACTGAACAAGTCTGAACAACTCTGAATTGGCTATATTTCGCATCAGAAGTGATTTTTTTACAATAATTCATAAACTAAATAACAGTTTTGAAAACCGTGAAATCACGCAATTATTTGTTAAATGAAGAATATTTCCGTACATTTTGAAGAAGATTGGTTAAATATTAAAGTCATAGTGAGGGAACGCATTTTAAATGAAAAATATCTAACCCCAAATTATATGGAAAAAGGCGTTCCCTAAATACGAAATCAAACAGTGCCCGATATTCAACAAAATTTGACAAAATGATCCTTGAAAATTCAACAGTGGAATGATTTAACCGTTTTATCATATTTATCGTAGTTTTTCAGATATTTAATTAAATTGCGAGAAATGCACTGAATGCCGATAATGTAGGAATCGGATAAGTGTAACATCGCATAGAATATAGAACATCAACACAATATACGGTTTTAGAAACACTAATACATACATACATGGGGAAACAAAATGACTTCGGAAAAAACGTTTAGACACTTTTAGGTCCTTTTCATCAAAAAACATCTTCCTTTAATACGTGTTTCATGCCTTTTCTCCAAAAACGTCTTAAAAAAGATACTTGTTTTTGTAGTGTAGTAATTATTAACTGAACAGAATTTACTGAAAAAAATGTATGGTTGGCACTGGTATACACATGGTTGTCATAAACATATAGTATGGCTGATTGTGCACTAGAATACCGATGGGTTACACCAAACATAAGTGTAGTTGCCCCAAACATGCTTGTCCCAAGCAAATGTATGTTTGTATCAACCATACAGTTTTTCAGTGTTCTTTGAATAAAATTGGAACTTTTTTAAATGAAAAATAATTAATCTCACCCAGTTGAAAAATTCCATTAGAACCCATTAGATAGGGATAAAATCTAATGCTAAAAACCGCATAGGAACTATCAGGACTCGTTTTCATAAGGAGCTACAGATACATGCAAATAAAATGAAT
>JABFPB010006926.1:0-11526 GCA_022817645.1 Ceratoteleas bidentatus | reverse complement strand
CATTAAAATTTAAGGTTATTTAAATAATTATAATAATAAATGTTATTGTCAATAATTATTTAGTTTGTAAACTTTGACTCTTGTCCCTCTAAAACATCATGCCCCATCCTCCTTTATGACTTTTAACTTTCTTCTTCACGTCAGATAAAGCTAAACTTTTGTTAAAGTGACATTGGTGAATGTTGATGCGGATGGGACCAGTGTAGAAAATGTTTAGTTAGTTAAATATCGAATAAAAATGTAAAAATTGTCGAAAAAATTATAATTTTGAATTTTTAGGCGGGAAAATAATTTGCCGCATCATCAGAATAGAAGTCTTATTTATTCCGATTTCTAGATAAGAAGGTTTTGTAATAATAACTGAAATGCACGATACGATATCTGCATTTCGTTTTTTACAGCAAGATAATGTTTTTCATCCAGTAAATGCAAGTCATGCATTTGATTCGTTTAGATTCTAAACTTTAGAATAAGAAACATGACTTTTTCTTCGTTCTGTAAATAAATGAATATGTGTGCTCACCTATACGAATGGTCTTTCTTTTTCTTCATAATTTGGGAATGAAAAAAGTCTTCGTAAGGGAAAGTATTTTTGTCTGCAGGTTTAGAATCCAGTTTGATGATATCCTCCTCAACAGCCGGACTAGCTTCCTTCACAGCATCTTTCACAGATTCTTCTTCTTTAGAAAGAAACGGACATTGCTTTCGAATCGACTCTGGAATGGGATTCTCATTGGCCTCGCTAAAGGTACTGGAAAGACGAGACATCACTGGACAATGTTGCCAGTAGCTCATCACGGAAGATCCATAATTGCGAACGTAATTCGCTGATAAACGAGTTAAAAATGGACAAGGCATGTTTGCTGAAAAATTATTAGAGACGAGTTAGCACATTCAAATGTGTCGTCTGAACAAAGCTGAATATTTACGATCGAAAATTATACATAAAAATATCGTTTAGATGAAAGCATGTTTTGCATGAAATATTTTAGTACTTTTTATACTATTACACTTAATTTGTGCATATCATAAAATAAAATGTATTGACAAAACTGTTGTATTATTGACGATGAAATATCTTTTAAAAAAAGAATATGTTCGTATTTTTAAAACATTTTTTACATTTCGAACATTTAAAAAATTAATGTAAAAATGGCATTTTTTCTCCCAGGGTATGAAATGTATCAAATCGTCTAAAAAAATATTTCGACTAATGTAGTGTGCTTCACCATTAGAAAAACTTGACATGTTTTCTAAAATGGAAAGTTGATGAAATAATAAGTGTAACTGTGTTTATTGATAATATTATTACACATGATTATAAAAAAAGTTTTAATTTACACCGCACTATTATTATGTATATGGAATTAATGTACACTCAGATCGATATTATATAACATTTCAGACTGAAAACAAAGTGCAACTTATAAGTGATACTAAAGCATTATCATAGTAGACAATCAAATGCAAAAAATGTATTGCATAAAGCATACATTTCTTCAAATATTCATATAAAAATATTAAATATTCTAATACAACAAATCTATTTTCAAATTTAAAGCATCCAATTTATAAACTGAACACCATTTAATCAAATTGAGTTAAGACATGCAAGAATATAAAACTGTACATAAATTGTCGACTAATCAATTAATAGATGCAAATTGAAATTAAGAATCATAATAAACCGAAACGAATATTGGATAAACTAATTATTTAGTATGATTACGTAATTATACTAATTGCAACACATTGCAAGAATGAAATAATAATAATCTAATCATCCATTTCACTTGAAAGCTAATAATCTGTATAGATCTTTGTTGCGTGTGTGATAGTAATTATAGAATATATGTCACATTCAACATAAATTTTCATGGCATCAATTTTTGCACAACAGAACAAGATTATAGTCAATTAATATAATTATGTATGCATGAAAGTTAACATAATATTTTTCATTCACATTTGAACAATCAGCATTAGTATATTTTGGTTCTCTCTCAATTGACTAATAACCTTATCCTATTAAAAATAAACAAAATCGCTCATAATGAATCCAACTGTCAGATCAAAAGGAGATAAAATTGCCCCAACTGTTTCCATCTGTTTTAATTTAGCAATTGAAGCTCCTTTTCATAATGCTTTATCAAAATATGAAATTCAGAAATTCAAATGCATTTCTATTTCAATTCTGGAATGCAAATATTGTTCTTACATTCAATACTTTATCATTTATTTTCATTGATGACATATTGTCTACTTTAAAATATATATCATGCAGGTAAAGAAAACATAATACATATCATGTATCACTTGAAAATTCCCTCAATGTTTCTTTTTACATATACTGTACTACTATTTTAATATTATCATACTGATTAATGATCAGATCAATACAATTTTAATGTCTAATCTTCATACTGATTAGAAATTATATTAATCGTCAGTTTGTAAATTTTATTTGACTAAGTTTACATATGTTTTACACTTTATAGATGAAACTGAAACTGTCAGACTATTCCCTGCAGACAGTTCCAGCAGACTATTAAATAAGCTACATTTTGAATAGTCTGATGTGGAATAGTCTGCCAGTTTCAGCTTCATATTTTATAGACTATATTATAGACTTGTCCAGAAATTACTACTTTTAAAATCGATTTTAGCCGCAATGAACGAAAAATGTGTAAAGCCACCCTAACATATATATATATATATATATGCTCCACACATGTACACTTTTGGAAACGTCGAAATCCGTCGAAAAACTCTCTCATTTTATAGAAGTGCCAATCATCTTGATCTGATTATCTCTGTGGAATGTTTGCTCTCGTAACACAATCGGGAGAAAGCGCAGCAATGATACTCTGCAAACCTGTTTGGTGCAGCACCTTACCATCTCGCGAACGTAATTAAGTAAAAGTTAAGCTAACTCACCTTTTGTCGCGTTGACCAACTGACAGCTGCCGTGGAGGAGACGGTGGCGCGCGAGCTGCAACAGCAAGAGTGAGACAACTGCAAGGTTATCCGGACGATCTTAACAAGGTGGACGTGTGCCAAAAGTGACAAGCGTGGAGCAGCGCGAACCAACCTCGTTTCGGCTCAAATTCGCAATCGGATTTGCGAGCGTGCGCGCGACCGAACACGACTGCTCCATACGCCCGAATCCGCCGACACCGCGGCGCGTGCGCGCGCATGCGCGGACCGCCGCGCGACGCGTTGCGCAAGCGCGCGAAAGGACGGCGCGGAGTTACGAAGTTGGCGCGAAACCGGGTGAAGGATAACTGCTGCGACGGGAAAACTGGTAATTTCGTGTTTCGAAGGAAAAGCGTCTGTGAGGAGTGCAGTGGCGGTTACTGGGGAAAAAAGTTGGCCAGTTTTTTGCTCGTTAGGCTAATTACGGGATAGAGCTGAGGAGACTTTTTTAAGGACGTTTAAACAAAAAGTTAAAATAAAGATTAAACTTTGAAAAATGTGTGTGATGTACGATTGAACACTGTATTTCGCGGTACACTAATCATTTTTAGAGAATTCCAGTAAATTTAATTAGATTAAGGAATTTCTCCCGTAAAGTCAGATAAAAAAATACCTGTATATGATTCCTTTTGAAACAAAGTAATTTTTCAAAAATGTGATTGAAAATCAGATTGAAACTGTGATAAAAAGTTTTAATTACTTTTTAAGAATAGCAGTTATAAAACATATTTCTAGCTGAAAAAAGAAAAACTTTTCATAACAAAATTGCATAAAAAATTATTTTATTTCAATAAAGTACATATATTTGACTTGATATCCTAATTTAAGGATTATAATGCGGAAAAACAGGAACGAAATGAAAAATATTTTTTTCCTCTATAATTGCGATCCAGATGGCGTGTTCAAGCATATCAGATCCCAATAGAATTGGGGAGAGTTGTGGGGCTTTCTTAATTACACCAAGACTAGGATTTGGCCATTTTTGGCTTGGAATATCTGGTTCGGTGATTATAAAAATGTTAAATTGCAATCATTTGGCTTTTTCAATAAAACATTTCAACGAATGATATTTTTATGAAATAAAAAATTATGTGACAAATATATTATTTTCTTGACTTTAGCTATGATTTATCAATACTAAATTAATAAGTAAATTTAAATATAAAAGATAATATAAAGAAAAATCTGAACAACTGAATTTTAAAAAATCGCAACAGAAAATAATTCGAAATACAAATAGCTATGTAGGTTCTTTGAAAAAATACCCGCGATACTCCGCGCCATATACGTCTGTGTTTGAACTACATACGAATACGAATAGTTAAAATCGATTTTACGAGTATTATCGATTCGGACGTGTTTCCGGTTAGTAATGGTAATGATGGTAGGAGGTATAAGTAAATGCAACAAATGCAAACAATGAGAGGGCAAATATAATTCAGCTGCTAAAGAAATTATCAGCATTATCAATGGATGAACATTTATAAAAAATCTTTCTATTAAACCATAATAAATATTTCGTTTTTGATCAAATACATTTTTTATCAGTGTCATTGATTTATTAATTGCATAAACTTCCAAATTAATTATTAGTAAATCCTTAAGCTTTTACGTACCATTAATATTTTGTTTAGATTTTACAAACGTGAAACATATATAAGTATTTGTAAACTTACCATAGTACAAAACTTAAAACTTTGCACAGACACCATGTTTTAACGGGAAATAGAAAACTCGGTTTCGCAACTTGTGCGCACAATTAAGATATGCTTGTGACTAAAAGTGATACCTTGAGGAGAATGTTTTAATATTCGTCGTGTGTTAGTAGAACTGGGGGGAAACAATTATTTTTTCGCACACTCATCTCACTTTGACGCCATTGTCTATAATGAAACTCTCAAACGACTGCTTTTCGTGTATTTCAGGTCTAATTGATTAGCATACAGGAAAAATGACATGATCGATACGTAAGAGGAAAAACGTGGTGTTAATACACCCGTGGCAGAATCGATAATGTCTGTAAATGATGGTCTTTTTCGATGATATTAATGGGGTTTCTAATAATTCCTATTATCTTTTTTCCAGTAGTTAATTTAATTAAAATCATTGTAATGCATTTTTCAAGTTGATAATAAAAATAAAATGGTACGATTATATTTCAATATTATTATAATACATAAAAAATTGTTGTTAACGTCCAATATTTAGTTGATAATTTTGTTTTTTTATTTAAAGACCAAATTTGTTTAAACTGAACCCAAACAATGTTTAATAATTAAAATGTCCAGTGTCAGTTTAATGGCTTTTTAATTCAGAAGACGTTTCGGTTCTTGTATGAAATATTTTCAAGTCTTATGTTTTAATTTTTTTATTTCGCTAATAATTTGTTAAAATAAATTTTAGTGATAAGTATGATTATTGTTATATAAATAAAATTAAGAACACAAAGTTCTTCTCAACCTAATTAACACTTGGCAGCATTATTGTAAGACTAAGACTAAGACATACTAAAAATATACAGTGAAACAAACTATTGTGTGATTCCAATTATTTTATTGTCCATCATTATAACATATGCACAGTTGCATTAAACATTTTTTACAAAAACGTGATTACGCGTAAAATTGTATATGTACATTTCAAATATAAAAATTTCTATGTACAGTCTTGAAAAAGCAGTAACAGCGGAAGGTTTTTCCGAAAGACAATGCATTATGCATGGCGTGACAAAACAAATTTCAGAATGAATAGAAGTGACTTAGAATCGCGCCGTTTGACATACTAAAAGATGAAAATTACAACGGTTGCAGTTCTTGCGAGTTCGTGTGACGATATTTTGCTCATCGAACAAAAACCAATTATTCAATATTCCATTAAAATACCTTCCAAACTTTAGATATGCACAATAAAAACTGAGTATTAAATAAATGTCTATTACAAAGTCACCCAACAAAATAAACTTTTAACAAATTTACAAAACAATTCAATTGCCAATATTAATGTTTTAACTACTCGAACTCCGCTAAGCACAAAGAAGCATTGGTTCCACCAAATCCGAATGCGTTTTTCAACGCCACTCGTCGACCGGAACTTCTCCACATTTTTTTGACATGGGGAACGAACTTTAAGCTCGTTTTCAAGTTCGTATCAAGTTCATGCAAATTGATCGTGGGTGGAAGAACCGCCTCTTTTATCGCCAATGATGTGAATGCCGTTTCCAAATTGCCCGCAGCTCCCAATAAATGGCCATGTGCACCTTTCGTACTAGTGACCGTCACGTTCTTGCTATGCTCGCCAAACAGAGTCTCGATGGCCTTAAGTTCAACGGCGTCGCCTAACGGAGTCGAAGTGGCATGTGCGTTGACCAAAGTGACCTCGTGGGCATCCACCCCTGCGTCTTTCAAGGCTCTGTCCATCGACAGAATCGCCCCTGTACCATCCTCACTGGGAGCAGTCAAATGTGACGCGTCCCCTGACAAACCGTAACCCAAGATTTCCGCATAAATAGGAACGTTTCTTTTCAAAGCGTGTTCCAATTCCTCGATTACGAGTATAGCGGAACCTTCGCCCATAACAAAACCATCGCGGTCCTTGTCGAATGGACGGGAAGCTTCTGCAGGGAACTCATTTCTGTTTGTACTCAGAGCCCTGATGCGACAAAAAGCTGCAATTGCCAGAGGACTTACGCAGGCTTCAGCGCCCCCACAGACCATCACATTTGACTCACCTCCTCTGATGAAACGGAAGGCATCACCTGAAACATATGCATTTTGTGACTGTATGAGTTTTGATAATGTAATGGTCTGTTCTTGTGCATTTTTATATTTATGTCCCATTTAAAACACACGTAGCTGTTGCCGCATTAACTAAAATTTGCCGCAAATCTTTGTCTTCGATTTTGAGGAGAGTTGATATAACCTGGTGGAGCTGTTCAAATTCCACGGACTGGAGTTCACATTACACTAAACTGGTCACACAGTCAAGTGAAAGAAAACTGCATATGACTAGTTTTTTTATCAAAATCTTTGCTATGGCTCTAGTTATTTCGAGAAAATTAAAGTTTTCAGTCCAGTCTCCTATGCTGCTAATGTTACTTTGTAAAACTTTGGTGTCAAATATCTTTGCAATTATGTGTAGGGAATGTGCGTAAAATGCGGCAGATTAAATATTAGCAAACCTAATTTCGAAATTTCATTGAATTCTCTTTGATTTAACTTTACGGGAGAAATACTTGATCAAAATTGTGCTTGCATACATTTTACAATTAGACCTTGTTAATTTGATTCTTGGCTGATGGAAGATACTCATAAATCCATAATAGTATCTTATATCATCTGTATTTCAGTCAAATGAATTCACTGCCTATCTCATTACCTATAGCATGTACTCCTGTTGCACAAGCAGTAGAAACTGAATGGTTTGGTCCTCGAAAACCAAATTTGATACTGATCTGACCAGCTGGCATGTTAGGTAATATTCTGGGAATGAAAAATGGACTAACTTTGTTATAACTCTTGTTTAGAGCTTCGTGCATTGAACATATATCCACTAAATCAACCATTCCTGAACCAACTGCAACTCCGGTATTTCGTTTGTCAGTTTCCTCTGTAGGTTTCCATTTGGCATCTTCTAAAGCTTCCTCAGAAGCTATCAGTGCATAGGCTGTGGCAGGACACATTGTCCTTAGTTCACTTTTAGTAAATTTACTATTTATGTCCAGTTCGTTCGGCTGAGTTCCTCTTGGAACAAGTGCCCCTGGAACAAAGGCATAAATAGAAGTCAAATGTCACAGCTGCTAAACTTATTGTGTTCCCATTTGACTTAATTATAAATTGACTTAACTTAAAAATTCAAAGTTAACAGATCAAACAAATAATCCTGTCTTAAAAATGAAATCCACTTAAACTTGACTGAACTTAAAAATTTTTAAATAAGATTACTCCCATTGTTTTATCTGTTGACAAAATAAAATCAGATTCTTACCGATTCGACATGGCAATTTACTGTAATTCTGATCAGAAAGTTTTACAACGCCACTTTTGCTATCCAATAAACTTTTCCAGGCATTTCGTGTGCCAACCCCCAGAGGGCTAACAATTCCGATTCCAGTAATGACAACTCGACGTTTGCTTAAAGTCTTAGTTGTCAAATTTCGCGCAAGAATTGCGCTTTTCATTTTCACAGCGTTCACTACTCCCGAAATCGTATGTTTTCTATGCCGAAAAACCGCCGATTTCGAGGTTACCGGATAACATTTTTTTCACATTACTTCGCTCTGCGATATTCCGCGGGATAACGACTGTTGCGAGTATTCGTAAAAACATAAATTATCACCAACACATAAATGTTAAATGATTAAAAAACGAACGCAATAAAAATACACTTCACTTGATAAACGCAGAAGACATTATTTTGAAGGTAAACAATAAATAGGCGGCGTTCACGCGAGAGGGGTGAATTGCCAACTTCAGGGCAAAGTGATCAAACTATCAATGAAGCTAGGTTAAGTTTTTTTCGGCGGCGTATCTGCACATAGTACGATCATTTGCATCTCAATTGAACTGCGTTTTATTGTTGTTTGAATATTTTGTATTGGTCATTGTTGAGTAGTGTGACGACGAGCTGATCAGTTTCAACGATGAACGACAATCCGCCGGCAAATAATGTCACGGAAAACAATGCTCCGGCAGACCGAAGCGCGTTCAGCGAAAGCACCGAGGAGCTTTTAAGTATGTCAAAAGTTGGTTCAGATTTATTGCAATTTATATATGATTATTGTTTAGTTATCGTTAAGAAAGTTCTTACATGTAGGGCCATATATTTAAGGCGTCAAGCAAAATAATTCTATGTGACAATGTGTTTTTAGGTGATTTCGTTAAGACGAATTTTTCTCGATTCCATTCAAATATTGTATGGCGTTAAAATATAAACAAAAATGGAAAATAAAGATTTGTTAAAATTTGTATTTTTCTTTCTATAGGGAATGTTGCCTGAAATTGAAATGGGGATTTTGGAAAATTTGCATTATAGAATTGAATTGAATAAGTTAACTTTTAATGATTTCAAGATTATTTAAAAAGTTTTGTATTAATGAAAATGTTGAAAATTTCAAGTATTATAATTGTTTAATGTCAGTAGAAAATATATAAATATATATAAAAATGTATTTGTAGGAAATATGGAAGAAAAACCATTGGAATCATCTGAAAATTCAACGAAAAAGAGCCCGGCTGTCACAAGTGCAGGATCGACTACAACGACTCCGAATACCAGTAATAAATCCAAAAAGCGTAAAAAAACTCCAAGAGATGCGACGGCACCTAAACAACCTCTCACTGGATATTTCAGGTAATTTTACAATTGATTCTGTTAATCTATTTTTAGTATACAAGTACCCCCTTCCAAAATCGCAATTCCGATTTGAAAAAACCCTTGTTTTATCATGTACCTTTGGTTATCTATATATACTCATTTATTTAAAAAAAGCATGATCAATTTTTTTTGCTTTCAGATTTTTAAATGATAGAAGAGAGAAAGTGCGAAGTGAAAACCCGACAATATCATTTACAGAAATTACAAAGCTATTAGCTGCAGAATGGAGCAATTTGCCTACTGATCAAAAACAGGTTTTCTGGAATCATAAGAATGATAATTACGAACAATGTTATACTGAAAATATTAGCTTTAACATCATATTTTCTATGATTTTACAGCAATATTTAGATGCGGCAGAGCAAGATAAAGAGCGGTATAATAAGGAATACAGCGATTACAAGCAAACCGAAGCATACAGAATATTCAATGAAAAACAGTTGGAAAAGCAGCACAGTGAGACAAATAATAAGAAAGAGAAAAATGGAATCGATATTCCTCCAGAGCAGAATGTAATCAATTGTATAAGTTTAGAAATAGAATACCGTCATTATTACCATAATTTTATTGGTCTCATTTACATTCAGATCTTTCCATTACAGGATGTACAAGAAAAAGATACCGAGTTCTCAGGATTTGATATCCCTATTTTTACAGAAGAATTTTTAGACCACAATAAAGGTACTGATCATTTCATCAATTCCTTATAACTGTTTGCAAATTATTTGGTATTACAGCAAGCAATACTGTTCATCTATTTATTCAAAATAGCTTGTGAAACAGAGCTTCGTCAGTTACGCAAAGCCACTTCCGATTATGAAGCTCAAAATGCTGTTTTACAACGTCATGTTGACAGTCTTCAGTCTGCGGTGAAAAGATTAGAAGTTGAAACAAATCAACAGCGGGCAGCCAATCATGCACTGCAATGTCATTTTGATTCGATGAAAACTCAATTAGTTGGTTGTTTTGCGAACATTCCTCTCCCAGGTACAAATTTCTTTCATTCTGTTTTTTTCAACTTTATTATCTATTTACTTTAACTTCTCTACAAAATGGTCAAATTGTCAAAAAGTCGATTTTTTACTTGAGCGTTTTAATTTTCGAGGTTCCCCCCTTTTTTGTTATGTTATGTTATTTTTTTTTTGTTATTGTTATTGTTATGTTAAATGTTAAACAGCAATTTTTGCCTGAAATGAGTTATTAAAAAACTGGAATCAATTATGCAGGTTTAAATGAAGGAGCAACAATGCAAAACATAGACAGTTATATGGAAGCAATTGAGACTTTGCTAAATGGCAATGCGGACCCATCTCTGCGAAACGCTTTGCGCAGTGCTGTATCACGCCTTGATTTAGTTGGATGACAATCATCCAACTCTCCTTCGACGTCAAAACACCACCGGTCTCGACATTCACACAAAAAATGAACTGAGATTGGTTGAGACAATTCTATTTTGTAAATACCAAGCGGAGACAGAGAAAATTGAATTTAGAGGTAATATTGAAGCTGATATTACATTTTCGACCACGACATGATTTTACTTTACCAGTGATTCGTCAAATACGTTAATTTGTTATACGCAATTAATTATGAATATGAATTATTGTATCGCAGCATTATTTTATGAGATGTTCATGAAGAATATGGACATTTATCGTACGATCATATGAGAAAGAAGGTGAAGGATTCAAGGGTTGGACACAATAAATTTACAATGAAATGCGTTTAGTGAGTTTTATAATGAATTATGGAATTTATTTTAGATTATGCATTTTTACAAACCCTTTCTTTTCCTGAATGTTGGTATATATCTTTATATCAAACAATGAAATAATGTCCAAGTCTTGAATTTTTAGCCTTAAGCGAGGTTGTTTGTTTATGTACCTTATAATATTGTATTCATATATTTATACTTTACGTTAGCAATAATAAACTATTTATTATCCACGAAGTACTTTCTTTATTCTCACCGTAAATATCTACATTATTTGGAAGGAAGAGAATAGAAATTGTACCGGTTCTCACTTATTTGTCTGTACAAAGCTATAAGGTAAACGTCCTAATTAGGGTGATAGTACCAATTATGGTGAGAGTGAAATAGTTTTTCTTGAAGCAACTAAAGTTTATATGTAAATTAGATAAAATTATTATTTACAAACAGTGTTTATGTAAACAGTA
>JABFPB010006925.1:0-11527 GCA_022817645.1 Ceratoteleas bidentatus | reverse complement strand
TTTTCTCAGTGTAAGTGGACAGATTCTCAAACCGACATTATCATCGGTTCAGAATCTGTCGATTTTGATGTTGGTAGGTTATGGTTTTCGGCCAACCATGCCAGCAATCCACTTACGGTTACCGGATTCTTCTTATCCTCATACATCTACCATATAAAAGACTGCATTCTTATCGCAACCAAAGCACTTTTTAGAGTGCCCAAACCTTTCATTCACCATTTCACACTTGCATCCCGCCCTTCACAACCCTCATTCACTCTTTCCTACAACCTCTTTCATCCATCCAACTCGTATAAACGCCCGCAAATTGCGATTTCTCGCAAAATGCTGGTCGCCATCAACTCGGCTGACATTTCGGTTCGAAGTCATTTCCCTCATTTTCCCCGGCTCTTTCGGGGTGTTTCGTAACGCGATCGCGCGATCGCGAAGGTTCTCTTTCGTGACGCGGAAGTGAGCGAGCGTTTTCCGCGCAACCTGCTGTTGCGCGCGCCGCTTTCGGCCATGTCTGGCTCGTTTTGCTCGCGTTTCGCGTTGTCGCCGAGCGAGCGGACTCGCGTGCGAGCTGCAGCGGCCGGGCCTGCGCAAACGGCCAGCCAACCAAACGGCCGCGTGCCGTGTGTACGCGCGTGCAATCTCACCAACACAGCGCGCTATCGGTCACGGAGCGTCGTGCTCGTAACAGTAGGTCACTAGTGAAAGTGCCTAGGAGCGACATGATCGCCGTAATTGCACCAGACGAGCGATGAGTGGGGGAGACTAGTCACCACGATCTTCCTGCTGCACGCTCGCAACGCTACCGTGCACGCGCTCAAGTTTCTTGTCCCCAGCGGATACTGGTCTTTTTTGCTGCGACCACTCAATTCTATCGCCACAGGCGGCAGAGACGAATTTTTCGCCACGTTTCGGCCGAAGAAACATTCCAGTAGAATTTAGAAGATTTGAAAGGAGAAAACAAATTGGATTTGGTGTAGAGATTGTTGGCTGGAGATAAATAGATAGAGTGTTGAAAATATTGTCTTAGAATAAGGATATTATTCTTAATGTAGGAGGAATTATCTTATTGTGATAGGAAAGAGGAATCCTGTTTTTATAACATTTCTGATGTTTCAAAAGGATTTTTCAGTGTACTAACCAGGTGTTAGATAGTTAATTGATTAATATTTCGTTGGTTTTAAGAAATCAGTTAGTTACTTGGATTTAGTTAGCTTTAGAAATCCCTGAAGTTAGTCAACAGGTTTAAGATACCTGAAGTTTGTCAGTTAATTAATAATTCGTTAGTTTTAAGAAATCAATTAGTTACTTGGATTTAGTTAGCTTTAGAAATACCTGAAGTTAGTCAGTTAGTTTGAATTACTTGGAGTTAATTAGAGTTATTCGGCGTTACTTAGTTAGAGTTACTTGTAGTTGTTTAGTTAAAGTTATTTTAGAAGTTACTTGGAATCAGTTAGAATTCTTGGGAGTTAGTTAATTAGAGTTAGTTCAAAGATAGATGTGATAGTTAGGATATAATGTCGCTCAAATGTATATACAAATTCCATGTTTTTAGTAAATCTGTACAAATAGTGTTGTTTTATTAATTATGTCAACATAGACATTGAGTATAGATGAAGAAAACAAGTGAAACCTTGTAATGTGAATAATTTTGTTTATAACACAGAGAAGAAAATAAAATACACAATATATGTTTAGAACAAGACTGAAAAACTGGACACTTGTGAAAAATAGATCTTTGGAGAAGATATTTGATCATCGGTTTATAAGATTTAGTAAACTTTCTTAAGAGTTTCAGAAATAATAAAATGTATATATTAGGTTTTGATATAAAGTACAGTCAAACTAGGGAAAGATACTAAGGAAACAGTATTTCGCGAGAATGATTGAGAATTGTTATGTCATGGCTCTTGAACTTTCAAATGGATTTAAAGAAATTAGAACCGGAATACTGATAATTCTCGTATCTTGAAAAGTGAATTGATACGGGCGTGATAAATTATATGAGAGTAGAAAATATGAGTAACTAATGCGATTCGGTATATTTTTCGATATGGGTACAAATTATCATGTTAACTTACTTTACACACATAACAAGATCAATCATGTTTGTTTCTTATTGCAGTTGAAAATAATTTGAAAAGCGTTGATATTTACCTGCAGGTATTTAAAATAAAACTATTTAATGTTTATAAATAAAATAATAAATAGAATTGTTCTGATTCAATTATACTTAAAACTCCCAGTTGCAAACGCCTGCGATAATTTTCATCAGACTCAAGATTCGTTTTTTTCAAAATGTTGATTCAAGAAAAATACAAAATAAATGTTAATTAACATTACTAATGAAATATTACTTAAGTAATTGTCAAAGTCCGAGCATCATACATAACGAAATGTCACGAGCATGAAATTAAATATGAAATGCTTACCCAGGAAGTGCAATTCGATTCGCGGACACTTCCGGTTGCGCAAAAACTGTTTCATTTGCTCCCATGCGTGTGATTGTGTTCTTACGTGGGTTTAGATTTTCACTTATATCAATAAGTGGAGCCTGTCGCTTGGTAGAAGTGAATAAATTGAGCCGCGCTGTGAGTTATATCACCCGACTCGCGATTTTCGTTGCGATAATTACCACATAACCCAATATTCATAACTTCTCGAAATGACAAGCCGCTCTTTCCTCCACAGCCTGTCCAATAATTTCACGAAACCCTTCACTCATTACAGAACCCATGACCTCACACCGAACAAACGATAAAAATGTTTCGAAAAGCTCTTAAAAATGCCCCATTGAGGCAAGAATATTTTCATTCACGCAAAACCATTTACTTTCAGTAAAACAATTTGCTTTAACTCAATGCAACATTTTTAATAGAGTGACGTTTGACCAATTTCTCTCGACTTGAATTCGAGCAATCAAACGTGGCGCTAAAAAAATATCGGGTCCCCTGGAAGGGAGGAAAAATCGATACCCGACCGCCACAAACAATCATAAAATCGTCTTCTCGGGTCAGCGTAACCTTTTGTCACATTTCTCTCAATCGCGACGTTTACATTGGCAGCCGAAGTGCTCGCGCGACTCCACCGATAACATGGGGTACGCAACCCCATGGAGCCAATCGGTATTTCCGTCGCCGCGTCCGGTTCGTTGCCTATTTATGCCAGGCTGCGAACGCGATTCGATCATAAATACGCGGCGGTTCTTTCTGTCTGCCGTTGCCACTTTTACGACTCTTCGGCGACGCTCGCAATTCGCCGCGAGGCAGCCGAAGAAAGTCACGTCCGATCGGCTCATCGATCGGCGATCCCCGCTTCGCATCCCAAAGTCATTATTAATGTTTTGTCCCCGGACTGTCGTGATTTCGCGCGTTCGCATGCGAATCGGCTTTCTTTTTATCGATCCGATTCGTCGGCCGGCACAATTGGACGTTGCGCCTTCTTCCCGGAGGTGTCCTATTTCTTTCATCTCGTCGTTACTATGTACTCTACTCCTCTCGCGTCCTTCTCCTTGTTTTAATTCGTCAAACGAACGCAGGGCGCCGCGATTTTCCTCGAATTTTCGGCCGGGAGAGGTCGAAATTTTAGTCGAGCGATTGCGTAAAGATTTCGTTTTGGCGTTTTATTACTCATCAACGGATCTGACATTTCGTTTAATTATGCAATCAATTTATGTAGTCACTTAGTTTGAGAGATTTTACACCAATTGGTCCACGCATAATTTCCGTGTGTGAAATGCGGGTGTTTCTCTTTGCGATTTTTGCGTGCAAACAGTTTTGACGCGAAATCTGGACGCTGACTATCAGATTTCGCGGCGATAAGTGTGATGTCGGAACAGGCTGGATGTTCTCGGAAGATATGACACGGCGTGTGCGAGTCGAAGGGCTGATAAAATGTCTGACACGGGAGAAACCTCGGTTAGGCGAGGGAAGGACTGCAAAATGAACTCAAATGTAAGAGGGGCACTGTGCGTATTTACATTTCGATGAATGTAGCCACTTATCCACTCCCTTTTTCATTCCTGTCATTGTGGGCAGATTATTCCGGAGAAGAGAAGGAAGTGCACTGTCTCGCTCTGTGTGCACATTACACATGTGAGCGCACAACACAGTTCACGTACCAATGCAGCTGGAGACAGCTCGGTTCATTGCCGATCGCCCGATTGAGAGGCCCAGAATCTTGTTGTCCGTTGCGCGTTTGGCGAACGACTTAAAAAGTTATTAAGTCAGGGGATGGATTGTATTTGGACGGTGGATTGGTGGGATGTTTCGGTGGTTTGAAAGACAGGGCGGTTGAATGGGATGATAAATGGTTGGGTTTTGGTTTTCGGGAATAAGACATTGAATTTTCGTAAGAATGGAGGCGAGTTCATTTACATAAATTGTAGATTTACTTAAATGCATAAGTTATGCAAGTTAGGAAAGTGAATATTAGGAATATTGAAAAATTGGACACAGAAATTTATTTTGTCTGACTATAGAATAAGATTATGATAGGAGTATTTTTTAGAATGTTTTCAATGAGTGGTCACAAATATAGAAAAAAATTAACGTTTTGTTACATCTTGTCAGATATTTGGCACGAGCGATTATCAACGTATCAAATGTTTTGATAACAGATTTGCTCTTGAATTCATTCATTAATTCTCGAATTCTGCAAATATGCCACTTTCTCGATTTCGAAAGTTTATTCTTCTTACTAAGTTACCAAATTTAACAAATTTACAATAAATTATAACCATAAACGTCTTTTTAAAACTCGCCCAAATCCTTACGCCAACATTAGCCGTAATTTGAAATTACTAAATGCTCCCACATTTCACGTCTTCACATCTTTCACCACTAATCTTTCCCTACGCAATTTCAACTCCACCAAATTAAACATTAGTTAAAACTCAAGTTCTCCCATTCTCTTTACACAATACTCCCATTCACCCCGCCATTAAATCTCCGCAAACAAACCCCATCCATAAAATACTCGCGAGACTCCCCACCACCTTAGTCTTCCTAAAAAGCACCCCAATCAGCGAAATCAAATCCTCGCCACAATAACAATCCGCTAAGACCCTCGAAATCGTCGCCGCTCCGACACGACTTCACCATCAATTCAACTTGCCGAAATATGTTGACTTTGGACTAGCTGCGAGTTGCGTCAGTTTTTGCCGTTTGGTTTTCGGTCCTGCGCGGTGCCCGCTTCCTCGTCCCTTGTCTCGCGCTCACGTCTACAATTCTCTCTCGTTCACTCGGCGCGCTCTCTCTCTTCTTCTTCCTTGGGCCAGAGTAAGGACGGGCATTGACCTCGAACACGGTGCATAGCGAGCTGCACCGAAATACTACATCGTTGTTGCTCGCACATGCGTCCCTCAGACTCTCCTTCTTACTTTATCGATGAGTATCGAGATCGCAAAAAGGGCGTGAGATATCGATATCGAATCTTTAAATTGATTTTGAATTTATTAGATAGACAGATATATTATACATAGATTTATTTAACACATATATCAATTATAACTTGTCCAAATGTAGTGATTATAAATGCCAAAAAACATTAATTTGATTTCTACAAATTAAAACAGAGATTTCTTCAAACTGAATAATTCAATTTGCAAATCAAAATTGTGAACTGTAAGTTGATCAATGAACTTTTTCATTCTGTTTCAGGTAAGTTTCATGCCGGAGTGATTTCCTGTATAATTCCGCTCGACACGTCTTATGTAAGTGCAAGTTAAAGCGCGAACATGAATATGTATTTATTAAAAAAAGAGAGACTAGCGATCCCATTAGGCGGGAATTTTAAAGAAGTCCGCCGCGAGATAACGGTTCTCCATTTTTCACTGCTTATCAGTAAGGAACGTAATTGATTAGCGATAATAGCGAGTCGCGCATGGGAAGCGCGAAAGAGTCTGATCGGAGCGAACGCCGGCATAATAATGCACACTCGAGCGAAGGACATAATGGTTATTATGCTAACCCTCCGTATTTATAGGCTCCTCTTTAAACTTGCGCGCGGCTTCAAAGGATGCGTGTGTGAGAGCCTGTAGATGATTTTTTGCGGAAGCTTCGAGAGGCCCCGAACGGTGACACTTAAGGAGGAAACAAGGGATCCTGCAAATAAGCTGTTCAGTCGTGAAAAAAACGGCTCCTTCGCCCCCTTTTTCGGTAAATTCGTGTCGCACCTCGAGACATCCACTCCCTTCTTTCACGAGAAAAAACTTGTTTGAAGATGTGTAGACAATTTGCAGGAATAATATATTGAAATGTTAAAAAGATGATGTTAGAAGAATTTTACGATATTATATTGTAACTTTATTTAAGATTAATTCTATCCACTTTTTTTAAGTGCACATTGAATGATGTTTAATCTTAAAAATTAAATCCGTTTTTGGAATAGAACATTTGTTATTATTTCTAATCTATTCTCACAATCTAATTCCCATTTTCGAAGTCTTTTTCTCACTATACGATATGTTTATCTCACTCATTTTTTGATAAACACATCTTTATTAAGACTTCTTGGCATCATTTCTGTCTCGTAAAAAAGACTTATCTCGTACTTATAAATATTTCTCGAAAAAATATGATAACTTGTACCGTTTTACACACAAATTGTATTTTATCTCAAATTGAATGCTTCCGCCAAAAATTAACTAAAAAATGTATTGAATCAGACATCTAAAACGGAGATCGATTACCCCGAAATCGTTTACCCGGAGAATGAGGACTCAACAATTATCGCGTTACGTCGCCCGGAGTCTTCCAGAAAACGAGTTCAACGGCCCCTGGATGCACTCCAAGACTCACTCGCGGCTTCTTCTCCGTTTTTTTATTCCTTTAGATTGGCGCGCGCGCCCCTCCCGGGCGCCGCTCCCCCCGCGGCCGTCATCCTTGAAAAATCAATATGCTTGACCGTGAAAACACGAGCAGCGCGCAACTTGCGATATATAGAACGACGAACCGGCGCTACAGTTCGCCCGCTCGCAGCCCCGGCTCGCACGTGCGCGATGCGCACCCCCGACCACGGCCGCCCAGACTCGAATCGCGGCCCACGAAATACCGGAAATACCACGTCGCGTCTTTTACGACGCTCACATGACGCACGCACCACTCGCCCTGTTATGTTTTACGTTGTTCTTACGTGGCTTCGCCGCCGCTTTTTTCCGCGCGTTTTATTTCATCCTTTTTCCTCGGCTCGCGTTTCGATGCTTTTTTTCAGAATAATGTCTTCGGAGGAGGGTTATTCTTGGAGATCAAGTTTTTTTATCGTTTCCCGGGGGAAGTGGGAGGAATTGATGGAAAAATTGATAAGGAGGAACAATGTGTAATCTGGTTGGAAACATGTCGAATGTTACATTGTGAGGTTTAATGGAAAGTTAAGAAATAAATGTCGAATTTATTTCGACATTTAATAATATATAATTTAATATTATTAAATTCGACATTTACTTCTTAAATAGTTTTTTATTACACATTATCATCTCTACATTTACAATTAAAGTTGAAATTGTCTGAAAATAAAATTCCTCTCGCTGACAAGGTTAAATTGGATCTCTCGCATGTGGATTCTAATAACATTCCACGGATTTGGTGTAATAAACTCTGTTTTCATACCGTATCTTCTTCCAGTCTCCAATTCCGTGTGAAATTTATGAATGAATGTCAGTGTTCGAGTTCGTGGCGTCCGCGCTTTGAAACTTGATTAATGTACACGAGAATACAAAAGAAACAGTCCGGTCGCGACAAGAAAAACAATTTCACCCGAATCGCGTTAGATTTAAATATGATACGAAGTATGATCTCGCGGCGCTCGCGTTTTCGCGGCTCTGGTTGTGCAAATGTTGATGTTGGTCTGAAAAACGCAACACCGAACGCGAACGGAAGAGTAATCGGTTACTTGCACGGTTTCATTTTCAGTGTATCCGCTGAAAACATTCGTTTTCCCCTTCGTATATAGCCCGTAAATATATTTACCGCAACTAAATATAGTGCCGGCAACTATGCGATTCGTTATGTCAAATGTGTAAATAGGTTGAGGTCGCGCATGCCATTTAACGCTTACAACAAATTAAATTTCATGAAGTAATCGATGGAGGAAGAAGTGCTTTGTACTTCGGTGTCAACGTTTAATCATAGATTGGCATTTCAGCCATTTCAATCTCAGATCTGAAGTACCTTCCCCGATTCATAATTTCTTCAACTTCGTTCTCTTTAATCACTTTTCTGGACCTCTTCTCGAATCCAATTTTTATATTCAAAAATTATCAGCTGTTGTACTTGAACGCCTTTATACCTGCCTTTAAAGTTTACCAGCTTCTTTTGACATTTCAATGATTGTTTATTCAATGTACATCCAGAAGGAATTTTAGATATTAAAAAATTCTTATGATATTAAAAAGAATGAACATAAAGTAATAAACTTTTATTATTAATAATTTATTTTTAACAGTTCGATTCACATTGTATTCACAAGATGGCGCAAGATAACTTGCATTTCGTGTCTGCCCCACTCCAAACACATCCAAGCATCGATTACAAACCAACTTATCAAATCGACCAAAAGTGAACAGAAATAACCTATTCAATTAACCGCGAAAGTAGCGAACGTTCGTGACGCAAACAATGGTCTCCCAGAACGTAGCAGCGACGAATTACAAGCAATAGACGATCAGACGGCGAACCTAGTCTAAGGCTAACGCTACTACACTTACTTTCTTTCTCTCTCACACACCGACACTTGCGTACAAATGCCCATATGCGTGAATAACAAACATACATAGTCAGCCCAACAGAGTTACACAGCGCGCTCGGGGAGGAAAACGTAACACCCTAATGGCGTGACGGAAGGTGCAACGAAGAGCACAAAACTGTGCCTGCCACCGCGACGGTGTGTACATCTACATTCATTTATTTATACACGTATATCTACATATATGGCTGCATATAGATATACATTTGTTTGCATATACGTTAAATATAACGAGCGCGGGTCATCGACCCCGCGACGCTACCGCCACCGCGCATAATTCCCAACGACATAAACGCATCGCGCGTCTAGGACGTAGTGAAATTAATTTTTTATACCACGACTCTCCACCTCTTTTCGCATTCATCTCTAGACAGAAGCTACCTTCGCAATCGTCTACTTTGTAACAACATCGGGAAACATAAGCAGTACGTTACAGTAAAACCTACCGCCTGGAAGTGCTGACAAATGACCAGTTTAGAAGAAGTGACCGATTGTGATGACAATGTTAGAAGTGATATTTAAGTGAAGAAAAATGTGATTTGGGTTTTGCAATTGGAAATGTGAGTTCACCATACAATTTATTTTTTTCATTTTCATTATCTAAATAAAATCGGCATAACATTTTAGGATAACATATTGGATATTGGATAAGATTATGCATACCCATATGAAGTTACACATACATTTTACCAAATAAATATGTGATTTCGTATTAATTATATCTATGTCGTTGACAGTATTTCTATATGAATTTAACAGTTCCCAATGAAATGTTCTGAGTACTGAACATGTGGTTGATACCTCCATTCTAAATTTGTTACAACCAATCAATTTCGTCTAGATCACGAATTCATTTGGTCCAAATACCTCGATTACTATTCTACCCATCATATACTTCTCGCAGAATTAATTCCGAGTGACGAAAAGCAGAGTCGCTGTTCATCCCGTCTCGCCCAACAAATCAATTTCCCTCGCAATTTTATCCGAAACCGTTGCAAAAACGACAAGACCCGTCGCATAAATCGTCGATTTATCGGAGCTTGATCCGAATTATACAAAATGCCCGGGCGTAATCGCGTCGGCAAATAAAGCGTCGCGACGTATTAATTCCCCGGACAAGGATTCGGCGGCGGCTTACCGTAAACCGATCGGGGTCGGGCATGAAAGGAAACAAAGGGGCGCCGAAGAATACGAATATGATAAAGAATCGGGCCCGGAACGCACGTGTTAGCGCGCATACGCGGAAACGAGAGCTCCGACGCAAAACTCTAATTGCTCGCACGTGACTTTCTCCGGGCGCGTTCGGCGTGCTAATGCAGAAAATGCGCCGTTTTCGAGGCATCGGGATAACATGTCGTGGCCGGAATTGCTGTTTGCTTTGACAAATTTTTCGACCGTTCCTTTCGCTTCCTGTTTCGCCGTCTTGTAATTGTATTTCGGCGTCGTTTTTTTCGCGTTTCCGCGCTCTTCACTTGACGTTTAATTATAACAGACTGCGGGCGAACGGCCGACTTTTTCATCCCGCGTTTCTGCCTCGAAAGGAGCTTTGTGACTCCGCGCAACGGAACCGTCGAAAGCCGCGCACAAAAGGTTACACCTTGTTGATCTTTCGAAAGTGATCTCGAGTGCGTATCACGCTAATTCTCGCCGAGAGCCGCAGCCCCTGCGTAATGTGGACAATATAACAATAAGGAAAAAGTGAACGGGAGGGAGCGCTGCGACGCTTTCGGCGAGCCGACTGGTTCGAGGGGTGGACATTTGTTGGGTTGCCAGGCGACAAACCGAACGTTGACCAAATGCGTCTAACTGCAATTAAAGCGCGACTTCATTCATTCGCGTTTCAATGAGCTGCTTTTCTCTTGGCGTTTCACTTGGTCTTGCAGAGATTCATTACCGATGGTAGTCTCCACTTAGAGGAATATTATTTAAGAGGGAACGGCATTCTGAGATTTTGAAAAGATGGAATTGTGTTTTTGCATTTTTGGTATTTTTATGGTGGTTAAAATAAGGTGGAATGTCATTTTGGTATATGTAAAGCCTTTATGAAGATAAGGAAGAAATAAGAGAGTGGGTGAGGGTGGGAAAAAGTCCAGTCTGGTGTATGATGTGTGACAGTAACGAAATATCACTGCAAAAGCTTAATTGTAATAAAAATTACTTCGTAGAGCGTTTTCTAGAAACCGAAGTGTGACTTTGAGGTTTCGGAATTATGTAAAGGTTAGTAATTATTAATTTTATGTTATGATAGAATAATATCAGGGAAAAATGTAAACGAGTTTTTCTCTAAACCTTGTTTTTTACCTGGCGTCAGCAAAATCGTAAAAAATAAAAAAATTAAAAAATAAAAAAAAATAAAAAATATACGACCAATTTTCCTGTTCTTTTCTATTTTAAACGTCAAATAAAATTGTTTAGACAGTAAAATAGGATTTTTTATTTTTATATGTATTAGTACCTATTTTTAAACGAAAATTTGAATAAATATAAATAAATAACGAAAATATGAATACATGTTTCTAGAATGATGCCATTTTGGTAATTTTTCGAATTGTTTAACAAATCCTTTGCTATTTTTTTAGATAATATATTTAGGATTGGTATATACGGAACGCAGAATTTCTTTTTGGAATTTGTCGTTTTCCCATACCATAGGCCCATTGAATGGGCCATGCTAAATGTGGATATCCTATAGAACATTTTTTTTCGCACGATAAGGCTTAAGGGGGGACCCAAGTGATAAAAGCAGCTTTTTTGCGATATTCGGCTGTAACTTATACAATAATACGAATTTTTC
>JABFPB010006924.1:0-11523 GCA_022817645.1 Ceratoteleas bidentatus | reverse complement strand
AATTGCATATCACATTTATTTGTATTTAATTGCAGTTCCATGTCGGGAATATGTTCTGATTGTTTCTATCTGGATTTTACAGTATTTTTTATATGTATCTAATTGTTTCTAATGGAATTTTTCAACTGGGATGACTTGTCTATTAAGCTCAATACATTGCTCGGCGAGTCCGGCTAAAATGGCCTGACACTTCAGCCACTACGGCTTAAAATTTTTCTCAGTGTACATAAAGTACTGTTTTCCTTAACTAGATATGAAAATATACCAAAGTTCTTGCTTATTCACATACTTTTTTCTCCGCGTACAAACCCTTTTTAACCCTAGAAAGAGTACTTATCGATTTCCATTTAGGGGCACTACTGACTATGTCATCCGGCTATAGCCTTTTAGTTTTCAACAATTCAGTAGAACTCATCTGAATTAAAATCATGTAGTCAATCAACTAAACGTTATTTATGTGAACTTAAAGCTTAGTTTACGTAAGTAATTAGTAAGTTGACTGAATAAAAAATGTAGTTGTCTTAAGAATATTATAGCAAATGAAACGGTTTACTTGGCAACACTATTTTGTTTTCTCAATACCAGACGGCTTCTATAATTCGCGCGCACGTCCGTTGGTTTGATAAGACGAAATCATTCGATTTCAGTGATATTGTAATAAGCGTGCGTTCTTGCGCAGCGAGTACAATGACGTATTAAATTATTAACGGCTGTCGGTACCGGTGATAAATTTGCGCGAGATGAAAGGGGCTCGCAAAACGGTGATTGCGACTCGCCGGACAAGATAGTTCGACGCTGCTTCCTGACAATAGACGCGAATAACTCATCTCGCGTAATGTCATGTGGAAAGATCCGCATAAAGAAAGAAACGAGGAAAAAGAGAGAGGATAGATTAGTCATCTACGGCGAGTTAATTGCCTCTCGGTTACCTGATTCGTGTCGGCTTATTTTAGCCCTACTCGGAGCATTATCCGCGAGCGCGCGCTGCGATCGCTGGTCGTTATAGTTATCGTGCCGCAGGATTCCACTTCCTGATATTGCTTCGCGTTGATAATTAATTAGCTACCTTTAGGGGACGACCGTTTTCGAATCGCAGCTTTTGTTTTTTGGCGACGGCAACATAGTTCTCATGTAGAAATCGAAAGTCTTAAATTTTAAGACTTCAGTTCGAAAGTATCTGAATAATATCTATCAGTAGAATTTAGAGAAATTTAAAATGTTTTAATAATTTTTTATTTACCCTTTTCAAAATGAGTGAGGGTATATATTAGTGCTTCATTTTTATAATCAAAATTACCTATACAATTTTTATTGAAATAAACATCATAAAATGTCCTGAAAAATGTAGTTTGACGATCATAATTATGACTATTTTTCAAAGATAACCTCAAATACGAAATATTTAAAACATTGGGATTTCGGCATTTTCAATGAATTACCTGTCGAACTGATGTCTTCGAAATTATGCCTTAAACACTGTAAGAAAACTTGTTGTAGAATGTCAAGATCGTTTTTGAATTGCATTAAAAGCATCTGAGATCTCAAATTTGGGGACCGTTTTTACAAAACAAGTGCCCATTAAGTTGTTAGCTAGCGCGCGTTCTATAATCAGGGAGAGGCGCGGAGACTTCAACGAGGGCGTAGGCTATGACACTGGGGGATCACGCCGTGGGCTCTTCGCGTCTTGGAGCGCGCAAAAATTGACGCTAAATTTGTCAGTTGACCCAGCAAGAATTCGGCCTCGGGTTTCCAAAATCTATTTCGCTTCGCGTGTTCGCCGTTGGTGCCGATTAGAACGTAAATCATTTTCGGCAAATGCGTTTGAAAAGCAGTCAGGTACAAATGCTTTTTTCTATTTCGATAAAAGCGCTTTATTCGATTTCAAAAATGTTTTATGATTCCTTAAGTAGAATAAAATATTTGTTCTCACTCGGGCATGTAAAGTGCTACTTTACTCCCTGTTTTTCAAATGTGAGAGTAAAGTAGCCCTTTACGTGTCCTCGTAAGAAAAAATATCGTGGGCACCACGGAGTAAAGTTTTTTCTCCTTCGGGCAAAGCACGCAGCCCGGGAGTAAAAATCTACTTTATTCCCTTGGTGCACAATATACTATTTACTTTATTATTACAATCAGAAATATTGATAATATATTTTCTACAATTAAAAAAATCAAAACTGAATATCAAAATGAAATTAATTAATACAATAATGAAATGAAGACAAAAAGTGTATATGCATTTAAATGTGTAGATGCACATAAAATGTATCTGAATATATATGAAGTTTAATCAATTATTATGATTAATTTCATTATATAATTCGTAGAACTGTTAAATTATAAGGAATACATTTAAGAAGTATGTCACAAAATTTGACATCTAAAGCATGGCAGGCACTATTTTAAGTGATATTTTAAGGAGGAAAAATAAGTAAAAAAGAAAATGGCCGCAGACAGTTGGTGAAACGAGGACTGTTCATTCAATTATTGCTCCATCATTGACGTTTCAAAGTCCTGAATGCCGTAGATCTCGAGACGTTCTATAGACTAGGGTGCAAATTGCCTCTGAATTAGAAGTGTGAGCATAGGATCGGCCATAAGTCTGGCATTATTGTTTCGTGCTCGTGCCTCACGCGCTGCTGTGAATGCAACACGAATTTTCAATTTTTACGTCAAATAAAACAAGAAGACCTGGATGCAGGGAAAAAGAGGAAAAGGAACACGTGTTTTGTTCCAGTGTGTACTTTTCGTATTTTAGGTTTCCATTCAAGACACCGAAATACTGCAATAGTGATTTTATGGTGATAACTTTTACCGCATTGTCATAAACGAAAGATGTTAATTTTGTCAAATTATACTTTCAAACAAGCGTCTCGTACCTGTTCCACTGATTCAATTATTCGAAGAAACAAATGTTATTTTAATCTACAATATTCAACTCTTGAACAGTCCACATTCTCGATTTTGTATGAGTGACTGGAGTAGTCTCGAGAAGGTCGAGATAAACAATTGGATTTGCATTAACGAATGATAAAAAATGACTCGAAGACAGTCAAGATAAATGGTTGACGTGCGTGGTGTTCGTACCGGTCCGAATTATACCGGTGTGTTTGCTATAGTTATATTTAAGCCCTAAGGTCTCCGACGTCTGCGGTCATCTGCACGCGACCAATCTCCGTCGGACCCCCAATTACAACGTGGCACTCAATACGTAATACTGCATTGCTGCTAGCAAAAACCGGGCAGGATCTGTAAAACACAGTAATCAGAAAATTCAATTAGATGTAATCCGTTAAATCTTACTCTGTGCGTACGTGCTTACAGTAACGTTGATCTGATTCCCTGAAAGTGTGAAAAAGTCTAAAATGGTCTGAACAAGTGCCAAAAGACGCAAAACCGTTAGCGGATCAGATGTTTTCAGACATTTTCAGACTTTCTCAGAAAACTTTAGACGTTAATTAAGGGGAGGTAGCACTGAAATTTCAAGGGTAAGATGGAATTAATATTTTTCGATGATAATTATGTGATATATGTGATATCACAAGACATTTCAAGGGATATTTAGTACGGCCCTGGGGGGCCCCCGTTTTCGAGGAAATTCATCCAAATTTTAAGCAGTGAATATTTTCAAAAAAGCATGCCTATATGTTTAGGAAATTAAATTTTCTACATGTGTTCAAAATTTCAATTCAAAATATTGAAAACTCTAGACGTAGAAGCGTTTTTTCTACCCAAAAATGGCCCAAAAATCACTCTTTTTTTAGGTCAAAAAATACCGTTGACCCTCGAATTCCGCTCACTCTCGTTGAAACGTCTCATTTCTATTAAATATGATGATTTTGAAGTTAAAGTTGCGCGACTTGTCTATTTGGGGGCCATTTAACCGAGATTTTCAGACTTTTTATTTCTACAAAGGAAGAAAGCAGAATCTGAAAAAAATAGTTTTTAATGCAATATCCCTGGTAAAAGTTGAATCCGTGCCATAGTTATGATTGCCCGGATAACTCTATGGGCAATTTGTAGGTCCCACTTGGGTTGAATACGAGTCATTTCTATGTTCGTAACGCCTTGCCCGTGAAATGCCCATAAGGGCAAACCCAGACGGGGCTCACCAATTGCCCAGGAGGAATTTTGAGCCAGTAGAGTTACGTTAAAACGAATGAAATACTAAGCCTATTTACGCGGCCAAGATTTTTAGCAATACTTTGACTATTTAATCGAATACGGATTGATATCAAGTGCTTTTATTACAATAATTATTGCAATTAATTGTTAACCATTATTATATATTTAACTGTTAATATCGTATTTTATAAATGTAATTGTTAATACTATATTTTATTAATTACAGTAGAACCCCGCCTAACCGACCTAATGTCGGCACGAATCCTTCACCCAATCCACGGCGGTAGGAGACGCGCCGTTATCCCCTCCACGCACGACCTTCACCTTTTAACGCACTGTCGCCTGCTGGCATCACTGCACGTGACTGATTAGAGTGGGGGAACTTTTGAGGGGAGGTCAGTCGGTTACGCGGGGGACTTTTACGTCGGTTAGGCGAGGGTTTCGTTAGGTGAAGGTCGGTTAGGCGGGGTTCTACGGTATATAATTGTTTAACTATTAAATTGTATAGTTAATTAAAAGTTACTTCGACAATGTGACGTTACGTTAAATATGGTTACCTTCAGAATTAACCTTCTCCGCAACACTTACCCGTATAAACCTCATATGAAGATACCCACGAAGGCCCAATCTAGGCAATACCTGGGACATCCTAACAAGGGCCCACCTAGTGCCAATACTGGGCTTTTGTACAGTATTCCCCAGGCGAGGCGTTAAATTGCTCATTGCCGGGGCCCGGATGGCGAACATGTACAGGCCCGTATACTGCCTATCCGTAGGGCAGTCCTGACTGGGCATATCCGTATGGGCATTAGCCGGAGCCCACCTAGGTTTGCACCGATCAGATGCAATATCCGGGCTTCCAGATTCCAATCCGGGCAAGCCCGGCTAACTTTTACTACGAATGTGAAGGTGCGCAAACAAATGTTGTGCACGATTATAAAATCGGAGTTACGAAATGCTTAAGCATTTTAATAATTGTTAGCAGCAAAACTAGCTTAGATCTTTTCACACTGTAGGTCAGTTCGTGTCAAGTATACGAATAATTTTTTTTTCATTTTGCGATGAATGAAGACCTGAAAAATGAGCTGCGCGAGCGGAATTCGAATCCACTGTTGCATTCTTTGACTGTTTGAATACAAAAAACTCTTGCTTTAGCTTTTGGTTAAATGCAACATGCAGTAGAAGCAAAGCAATTCATTTATGTGCAAATAACGTTTTTTGGGGGACATTTCAGAAAATACCGACATTTGAGATTTTTTTGTTTAAATAGTCTGTGTTACACATTTTCATTTACTTACAGGCACAGTCATTTCATGAGCCAAAAGCAAAAATAAATACAATAGACATCAATATTTCTTACAATATACCAAATCTAATTGAATGTTTTCATTTGGCAATGAAAACAATCCTTATATTTTTTTATAAAAAAAAGCTTTTATATACAAATCGAATTAAATTGATACAACAAAAAAATCTGTTGTCTCTATTTTAACTGTACGCTCAGAGAACAATCTAGGTTGTGTCAACTAGACTGTTTCGTTGATAAAATGTAGTCACTAAACAGAGTTGCAAGTTGAACGAACTCAATCTCGAGTAACTGTTAACACCTAATATTAATTCCTAGTAACGAAACCATTCATTTAATCTTACTGAAGCAATTTCATCAACCAGAATAATTATTATCCGTACTGAAAAATGTGTCTCGTCGCATTTGATATTTGGTGAAAAAGACAAGTGAATTTTGTAAGATTGTGTGGAAAAATGTCTAAAAAGTATGATCGGTGGAGTACTTCGAATGCACGACTTTTTCGTCGATATTATCTCTCAATTAAAACAATCATAACACCGAGATAAGAGGAAAACTGGACTTGCGCTGACAAAACAGAGCTAAGAAAAGTGGTGGACTCGGTATCTCTGCAGCTGCAAAAGTCGACAAAAGCGGAGAAAAAAGAGTGACTCGACTGACCTTGATAAGGTTCCTTTGAGTAGCGGATTCCTATCGTCATAATATCCCACGGAGGACGGCATGTTCAGGTAATCCAAGCACGTGGGAGCACGGGGCACTCGACACTGCCGCTACGGCACTGCATCACTGTCGCGCGATCTCTTAGCTTTCCATTCACCCTATTTGCCGTCGCGCGTTGCTACCAGAACAACTGTTGACTCGAGCTTTGTTAACTTTTGCTCGCGCGCGTAAACTTGCGCTCACGCGGAACCGCGATTGTCGCTGTCAAAGCGCGGAGCCGGCGTTTTTCGACACTTCGAGACTTTGCTCTCGAACCGCCGGCAATCACGTGACACTGCGCGAATCCCGCGGAACCGAAAACAGACACTCCAAGTCAAAACGATAAACGCAGCCGGAAGCGCCAGCACCGCGCTAGGTGTTGCCGCTGTTGCTGCTGTCGCGGCTGTTGCTGTCGCCGCGCTACTTGCTGGTCCAGTTGTTCCGCTGAGTTCCGTTTCCGGCTCGCTGCTCCACTTGCTCGGGCTGTCATTCGAACGCAAACAAACAAACAAACACGTGAAACATGAGGTGCGCCACGCGACGCGCCTTTTTCACCAAATCACACGCGCGCTAATTCGTTCTCCGTTCTCCTTTTCGCCTGCTCGGTTACCACGGCCTTTCTCCCGCGACTACTCGTAACTCGAGAGTAGTCGAGCCGGCGGACCAACTATTTCTTCGCCGCGAACGCGCCACTGTTTTCAGCGGATTCCCCGAGCGATCACGACGAGGCGCGCGCTATCACGCGCTATCACGCGCGTCAAAGTGATCACGGGCGCAAACCCCGCTATCCCGAACCGGCAAACTCCCCCGACCCCTGACTCCCGCTCCCCGCTCCCGCCGCTCAAACTCCGACTTTCGGACCCGCGGCCGCCCCTTTTTTAAACAAACTTTATAATCATTTTTAAATCACGTCTGTTAGTTTCAACAATCCATTTCATTGTAAACATTTTTTACATTCTTCTACTTGCAACAATGTAGAGTCAAAAAGCCGACAGAAAAATTGTTTTATGTCATGAGAACACCTTTCTATTCCCTGTTTAAAATGCTTATAGCAATTGTTTTATAAATATATATACGATTTTTTGTCTAATATATGTCTCGTTTATATGTATATTAGCATGACGATCCAAATTCGATATGAAAATACATATAAATTATATCAGTTTCTACACGGAGAAATAAAAAATTAACGAACAGTTCATACTTATCGTCAAAAATTGTACGACATTAAAAATCAATGAGCGGTTCATAAAACTTTCACAAACCAAAACTAAAAACTAATGAACAGTTCGTTAAAATCTAATATCCATTCATTAGTTTTTAGTTTTTATTTGTGAATGTTTGATGAACTGCTCATTGATTTTTCATGTCGTGCAAGTGTTGACGATAAGTGATGAACTGTTCGTTAATTTTTGATGTTTTTTTCTCCGTGTACAGAAAGTGTTGTGATTTCACAGAAAATGTTCTGTAACATTGAGCTTCACAAATGACAAATGTTTAACCTTTAAAATTAACCGTGTAGAATAAAGTAATTCAAATTTATGAAAACCCGGGATATCGATTCAATTTCCCTACCCGATAAAAAAATCCCGTGCCCTACGCGGTTAATTCCCTACGCGATGGTTCCCTGCACGATGGTTCCCTATGTGATTGACGACTATATAAATGGTTTGCTTTTTTCAGATGCGTTGCTTTTTTATGTTGATCGCTGTCGCTGCATGCGCAGTGATTTTGGGTGTTGATGCTCAGGTTGGGAGAGTACGTAGTACAACTAATCGTCCAACAACAACAACTCGTCGTCCAACAATTCAACTTGTTGTAAACTTGACTGAAATACTTACATTTGATGTATGATATATTTATTTATTGAAATATTAAGGTCGGCACTCAATACATTAAAACAAATTTTCTCGGAATGTTTAATTAATTGTTTTTAAACCATTTTTTAACAATAGGGAATACTTTTGTATTCCTTAGGGAAATTTGTAACAAATTTCCCTAAGGAACTTCACTTAGGAATTTCCTTCGGGAACTTCCTTAAGGGACTTCCTTAGGGAACTTTCTTAGGGAACTTTCTTAGGGAACTTTCTTAGGGAACTTCCTTATGGATATTTTAATCGGGATAGATACAAAAAAGTGTAATTTGTAACTTTTCGATAAAAAAGATATAAGGACGTTGTATCTACATTGATTCAAGGGTTTCGGGAATGATGAGTCAACGTTGCTTAAAAAATTATCAACATTGAGTCAACCTTGAATCAACTAACGTGTTCCCATAGTAATATTATTAATTAAAAATCAAACTAGCATTAATTCATATCAATATCTTTACCTATATTTCTAAAAAGGTCACTGACACGCATAAAACAATTGAAATTTTTTTTATGAATCATTAAAATGACTAATAATATGACTCATTAACGATTCGTTAAAGATTCGCTAACGATTCATTTTAGCGATTTTTTTAGCGGGGCCACCAGCAATACGACCATGTCTTACAGTAATTTTTCAACTTCCACAGACACCCACAACCAGGCCAGGTCGTCAGCCTTTAACAGGAAGTTCACGTTCAGTTATCCTAGCAAGTTTCCCAGCAACTTCACGTCCATCATCTCCAGCAAGAAACCCTCCACCAACCACAAGTTCACGCTCCCCAGTGGCAGATGGACGCCCACGTTAAATTTTTTTGCAGAATTTGTTTTGACAATTTTGGTTGTCAAAATAAATTCTGCAAAACATTGTTTAGTTCATGTATTTCATTGTATGACAATACTGTTTTATAAATAAATTATCTGTTTTCAACAACGAAATTCATTGGAATCCCATGTTATGGACATTACAAACCATGTTTGTAAGCAATTATTTAAGCATAAATAATAATCATTATACATCAGGCAATTTTTTTTAATTTGTATTTCGAAGTGCAATAGAATGCCTCGGAATTTCAATTATTTCAGGGTTTGGGGTAGAATTTCCAAATTTTCAGCAACATATTTATATTAAATCTTTATTCGTTTCGTTTCAAAATTATTTGCTGGCATTTAAAAAAATACAATATATGATTACTGTTAATGTACAATTTTTATTTCACCATGCCAAAATATCGTAGATTACAAAATTGATTATACTAATAACATACTGCAATATTATTCTAATTTACTAATCTTCATAAGGTGTATATCAGGACTTGAATAAACTGGATGTTGCTGCGATGGAGGAATTAGTGTAACTTTAAATCTCTGATTCAACTCACGCATAAATTTTTGCCATATTGGAACTTGTTGCGGAGTTTCTCTTTCCTCTTGGGACAAGATCACATAGGTTTTATCATTGGCGCACAATTGTTCCAGCATTGGTAACAATTTATTGATTGACTGAAACAATGGTACTTCAGTTGTATTGGTTGTGTACTGATATCACTGACTGTCGTTTCAATTATAAAATTCATTTAAAAAATAAATTTAATAGAATTAAAAAACCAGAATCAATCCAATTTAAAACAATACATATAATGTTTGTAGTCCGATAAATAGTACTAGGAAATGTTAAAGAATTTTTGTTGTTGCAATTTTCCGTTGATTCTTATACTTTGCTCATACTGCTAATTTAGGTTAAACAATAACTTGAAATAATAACTCGAAATACCTCATCGTAATACACGCAATCGGTAACAAGCACTACGTCTGGCTGAAAAACCAATGCAGTTTCCGTTCCCCATGCAAGGACTTGAGCTTCGGCTGATCCGCCAGCAGATCTCCATTGCTTCTCATTGGCACGAATATTTTTTTCCAACAGCGGCAAAGCACTATCCAAATCCGTCAATATCACTTTTGCCCTGGAACAATTCGATCTTTAATTCACGCACACTGCATTGTTCCAAAAAATTATTCAGCAAGAAATATTTTTCATTAAAATACACAATGAGAATCTTCAGTTTTATAACTTTTGTTGTAACTTTTGCTCAATTCCGCGAAAAGCAGTAAAATATACCGAAAGTACGACTTATTCTACAAATACCTAAGTTTTGGTAATATTTCGATTCGTTTGATCCGAGCGCCACTTTTATCGCGATATTTTGCCACTTCTGTTTTGGTGTTCGGTAAACACGTTGCACCAATACCAAGCAACGTGTTTTCGAGTCCGCCATTACAGCAGTTTACTTATTGTCGCGTTTTGAAACGGACATTCACCGATATTCCGAAATGTAAGTGTTCATCCATTTGTTCCGTTCTACTTGTAGGTCGAATAGGTCATGAAATCGCAAACGAAAGCCTGGCGCTAAAATTTGCCAAGTAAATCGTACGAATCCGTCAGTTTTTCCCGACGAATAATTGGTCGGGCAGTACTTGTGAAATGTGGTTGGGTTCTCATCCAAAATGTGTTTTGTTTGTCTACAGGTGGTGATACATGACAAATTTATGACGTGACTGTACTTTGCATTGAGCAATACGAAGTCCTATCAATTAAATTATTTATAATTATTCTAACTTAATTTCGCCAAGATGCCCCATGGCAATACAGATGTAATGTGAGTGCAATTTGTTATTTTTATTTGCATTTTAATTGCTGCCGTTAGTTTATGTTAATGTAAAATGTAATTATAATTAATAATGGTTTATTTTATACACGATATAGAAATATATTATTTGCATTAGTTCTATCAAGAATTGATATTGCGTGTTAAAGATTTCTTAAACAGAACTTTTACATTTTGGAAATATAAAACAATTCAGATTGTTTTACATTTCTAAAAAAATTTTTAATGGTGTGAAATTTAAAGCAATTTGTTAAGAATTTATCAACTTTTACAATTTGTTACATATAATATAATACCATAATATACAATATTTATTTCAATAATAACTGTCTACTTAAAATGCATAGTAAATTAACAGTGAAAGATTGACAGAGAAACAGTCTACTTTTCAAAACTTTGTATATATTTTCCCATTAACATTTTTGAAGATTAAAGTTCTTCATTGTCAGTCTGAACAGTAGACTTTTTCTTCTAAACCATTGATTTTGTTATAAGTTTTTCTTAATACCATTCAGATAATTTAATGTTATTTAGTATTAACAAATTAATTCTAAAGATTTGTTAAAATAGATTTTTCTTTATGCATTTAAAAATATAATAATTTATTTTAATTTAAAATCTTTTTATGTCAGATTTCTTTATTTTTTTGTGACATATGAAATATTTTGCTGCATTTTTAGAATATTTTAATTATTTATCAATCATAAATATACAATACTACATTCTAATTTCTCCTCATCTTTCATTCTGCCAATGCTCTAAGGTAAATGTACCGATCTCCCATGAATGGACATTTTCATTAATAATTACACTATAAACAAATTATTGGATATGTAAGTAATTAGAATAGAAACACACG
>JABFPB010006923.1:0-11529 GCA_022817645.1 Ceratoteleas bidentatus | reverse complement strand
AAAAAATGTTTGACATCTTGCCTCAACAAATGATTTCAGTTCTTTTTTATGTGGAAAACTGTGTTAGAGTATGAATGTCTCTCTTTATCGGAGAAACGGTGGATTACAATTAGAATTTCCTAGCGTTCCACGGTCAATAGCGTTCCACGTCGCAATAGCGTCGAACTATGTCGAACAATGTCGAACTATGTCGAAGAATGTCGAACATTGTCGAACAACGTCGAACAACGCCGAACAAAGTCGAACAACGTTGAACTACATCGAACAATGTCGAACTATGTCGAACTATGTTATATATCTTTCTCTGATTTTTTTTCTAGAGTTATTGAGTTGGGTACTCTTTCTCAAGCTTTTCGACAAAAATTCACGGTTTTTTCACGGTTTTCATGGTTTCACGGTTCGCTGGCCACCCTGTGCGTTCCTCAATGCAAAACCAACGGCCGTGTCGGTGAAAAACTTCATTCTTTTTACATTCGATGTTATCTTTCAGCGATATGCTACTAGCGCCTCTGGTGTAGTTGTTTTTTAAGGGGACAGTCCAAACTAGCCCTTTTCACTCCTCTGATTTTTTTTTAATGGGAATTCTTCGGAACTCGGAATGCGGGATTATTCACAAATCAGTTCAAATAAAGCTGTTATATAAATGTTATGGATAGTTGACATGAATATGACATAAATGTTACGTCACTGTGATGTCACATTTTAATTAAGTTGAGGCGGACAAAGTGCATCATATATGATGCGGCTGTGACGCTAGTGTAATTCACTTGTGATGAATTTGTGATGTCATTGTTACGTCACTGCTATTTTTGTGGTTGACTGTCAATCGACCCATCCCTTTTTCCTTTTGTGTTTTCTTTGTGTCCCCGCTCGGGGTTCTTGTTCAAACCTCTTATTTTGAGCCTTTTTCGGCAAGGAGGTTTCCCAACTAATTAACCGTCCGTCCCCTATTGTTTCCAAGGGTCGATTCCCAAAATCGACTACTTGATACCCAGTTATCATCCCTGATAAAAAATACTGTTAGATACAATTAGGACTACTGCATATTTGACAACATTAGGAAAAAAACCGCAGAGAAACGCATAGATACTAATAGAAATATAGGGCAGGCCTATTTGTCTGTATATGTTTCAATGCGGTTTTTGTCCAAAAACCGCATTGAAACATTTCTATAATTGACATTTCTATAAGTATTTTCCAACAGGGGTCCTTTCCCGTACCTTTGAATGCGACTATCTACTGATTGAAATTTTGGAGTAATATGTGGAGCAATTAAATTCGTTGTTTACTTATGATGTCTTAGTATTAAATGTTGTTTACAATGAATTTATACAAAATGTCACATGTTTACTTGTTTCAAAATAGTTTCTTTTTATTATTATTATTATGACAGTTTATATTGCATAACACTCCAAAAGTTATAATTTCGGCCACGGCGGCAACTTTTTAAAGCGCTGCTGGTGCTATGGGTAAGGCGTATATTGAATAACAATTCAGACTCGCATTCTGAAAGTTCAAAATCGCAAATAAGTTCATTCTTTATGCAACAAGTAAAACCATTTTTACTACATTAAATAATACTTTTTAACATTTAAAAATATTTATAAAAAATATTAAAACTGAGAAGAAGTAATATCAAATATAACTGAGGTTGCTATCTCATCAACATTAACGTCCATAGCGTACACCTATTCCAGTATCATCTAATCGAGGATTGAAACTAATTTTCAATTAAGACCTAAAAAAACGTCACTTAACTATCTTAACTACGTTCAGCCTTAACAGCCTAAACCTTAAAATATGAACTGTTGTCATTAAAGTGTGCACTGCAAACCCACCAAATTTATTTGGCGACTCGGCCAAATAAATTGAACCAAAATATTCCGTCACTTGAAACAAATAATTTGTCCGTCTACGCATGTTGCATTCCCCGAATGAGTGCGCCCATTGCTCCGGATTGTGATTGGCCCCGGACCGGGCCGGCCAGCATCGGCATTTTTCCGCGCAACCGGACTAATTTTGCCGAAGCGGCGGACTCAGCTTTTTGTTATCGGCCGTCGTCCGGGCGCTGCGGCGAAACACGCGGGACACCCTGTATAGGATCGATCAATCAATTAATCCTGGATTTGTCGTTTCACGATTTGGCTATTCCGGGAGGTGGGAATGAGGATGGCTATTCCGCGCGGGGAGGGGCCGAGCCGAGGGGAATAAAAGGAGGAAGAGTGAAATGGAGCGGGGCGCGGGGGAGGGGGCGGCGGCGGCAGTCGGGGAAAACGATACGAATAGGATCTTGAGGCAAGGAGCGGCATCATGGAGGCAGTAGTAATCCCGTCCGTTTGCATGATCCCAATGCGAATGGAACACAGGAGCGATGTAGGATGGAGTACGGTGGTACGAACGCGGTGGTAGGGAACGCGGCTGACGCACAGCAAAAACGTTCGCCGCTGTCTGGTGTGCTTTTTGTGGGCATCACAGTTTCCAACCTCCGTCGCTCCGGCTGTAGCCTGCTCTAGCCCGTGGCTGCTGCACTACCCAATTCCTCATACGGTTACACCCGTTGTCCAGAATATTCAACGCAACGCGAATCAAACGAAAATCGTCATTTGCGATCGGCTCGATGACGTTAATCTCGACACTCATTTACGGGATGGGGAGGCTGAAAAAACCGGGAAGGGTACTGGCAATTCGTCATTAGCGGTCGTTAGGGCTGTTCATAGTTCGGACAGTTTTAGGAGTAATGTTTGCAATTGGGAATTCATTTTCTGCTGATTAAGGACGTTTAATAGTATCGTTATGAGAATATAAAAAAATGCCTGGAGGAAAGACAATCTGAATGATATATTTTATGATCACACGGTAATAACAAGTGTTTTATTTTAAAACACATTCGTCCTCGATTTTGAAACACTTTTGTGTTTTGTATGTTTCTATGTTACATCTTATGCAAAACTTATGCGTTTTAATTTAAAACATTTCTTTTTAAAATTTATACATGTTTTACCATACGCTGTCTATATATTATAACTTATAAAGCACTTTTTTTTGCACAGGTGTGCATCCAAATTCGGACACAAAACGACCAAAATCCGATCAAAAATCATTTTTAGATCTAAAATGTTCTAAAAATATGTTTTTTCCTAGGGATCGTCTTGTCGCGAACGAAAAATCGTTTACACTAACGGTTTTTAACGTCGCACTGACAAGACACAAGATACATATTTGTATGCCAAAGTAAGTTGTGTCTCGTATTAGTTATAGAGTTTTCTTTCGAGACAAATTACCTTTACTCGTGCCAACTCGTGAAACTCTGGACTAACGTGTAATTTTTTGAATGCACAAAAAAGTGTATTTATTCTTGTACATTACAAATAAGTGTATGTATTCTCTAACTTGCTCTGCGAGTTACGTGTGTAAAATTAGTACAGTTTTTAGATTTTAAAACATTTTTCCGTTTCGGGTTCCATATGTTCATATCAATTATTTTTATATCTGTTAAAATCTGATATATTAAAATAATATTCATGGGAAAAAAATGTGTATAAGTAAACGTCAAATGTCTGAAACAAATGAACGTTTACTCGAATCATGTAAATGTTTAACTGAATAAACTAAACTGTGAACTTGAACTAGGCTTTTTCGTTTACTTGAGTCTATTCCAGGTAAATATTTACTTGAATTGCATAAATTTTTTGTCCATGTTAAAGCAATTCACGTATCATCGTTAGTAAGTAAAACTTGATACTGGCACGACAATCAAATTAGAGAGACCATTAAATTAATCATTAAAAATTAATTTTCCTAATTTTAGAAATTAAATGTGTAATTGAAAAAGCGGACAATCAGTAAATAGTTATTTGATATAAGTAAGATTTGATTAAGTAAGAAACTTTGCTATACAAAATTCAATATTTCGAAACTTTATTCAAGCATTTAGTTGTAATTGGGTGATTTGCCTTTGATATTAAAATAGCTATTCAGTGAAACAGTTCTTTAACTGAAAACAAATCATACTTGTTTAGAAATAAGATAACACTTGAGGATAAAACGATTTCTTAGACAATTGATTATCATTTTTAGACAATTTTCCTAAATTCAGTCAGAAACAGTTCTTTATACACGAAAATATTATATTTTGCACCAAGGGCAATGAAACGGGAAATTCGCTTTCGAGTGTGAAGTTTTCTAAAAGTGCACATCCGAAAACACCCTAAAAGTGCACCTTTCCGCCCCGCGTGAAGAAAAAAAAAAAATCATTTATGGAATCTACAATCTTTGGTTTCATCACATGTTTGCAACGGCAACAATCCGCGGCCTGTGCTGAGAACATGCCGACATTGTCCTCGAGTCGGTGCACATGCGCAGTGAGATGTTTCCTCTCTCTCGCACCATCTCGCACCGACTCGACAACCATACACTGGGAAAAATAAACCCCTGATTTAGTATTAGCTTCTAATACTGATAACCTGAAAAGAGACACTGAACATATAAACTCACTGGATGAACAAAGTAAACCGAGAAATTGTTTGCCTTTGTCTGTTGCACACATTTATATGACTGGTCTATAGTGTGTCCTTTAAACGTGTTTCCAGTCTTGATTCAACACTGAATCAGTGGTTTATTTTTCCCAGTGCACCAATTCATATTACGCCAACTTCAAGTCTTATACTCATAGTGATAACTTTATTCAATTGCTTGGGTTGGCATTCCAATTCCAACGGCCAATCAGATCACAAGTTATCGGCGTTACTATCGGCCAACTTCAGGGTGCCAAGAACTTTTTTTAAAGGGATATATCTACCTTTGCCGAAGTAACATACAATATGGTATCATCCGCATATACTCCCAGCTCAACTCCGTCCATCTTCGGAATGTCATTTATATAAAGTATAAACAATGTTGGTCCAAGTATACTTCCCTGTGGGACCCCTGCCCTGATACTATACCATTTAGATAATGTGTTATTTATTTTGACATTGAATTTGCGATTTGTGAGGTAAGAAGCAAGAAATTTGATATAGTTAATTGGTAGATTTTGTGTATGTAATTTAGCTATTAAACCTTTGTGCCAAACAGAATCAAAGGCCTTTTCTACATCAAGTAGTACTGCCTCTATGTTTCTTGAGATTGAAATTATTAGTTATGTATTCTGTAATTCTTAAGATTTGATGTGTAGTTGAATGTCCTTTTCTAAAACCAAACTGTTCATTTCGAATTAGGTCATTTTCACTGATGAATTTATTTATTTTTATAGCAAACGTTAATTCGAGTAATTTTGAGAATGAATTTAATAGACTTATTGGTCTATAACTACCAGGCTTTGTTTGATCTTTTCCTTGTTTTAAAAACACTAAAATGGTAGCTTTTTTCAGTAGGCTGGAAAATAATTTAATTCAAAGCAAGCATTAAACCTTTCACCGGTAGTGGGTCGGAAAACGACCCACCTATATTTTTGTGCAAACGTTCTGCAATACACGCGTCCTTTGCGTGTACGTGATAAGGAACTTTTTTTGAACATAGAAATGTGCGGGTGAAAGGGTTAAAAATATTCACACAAAAAACGATTTTTTGAAAATTTATAAGAAACTACCCCCTTAACTTACCGTTTTGATACTGCTAAACCTGTAATATCATTTTATGGTTTTTGTAAACTTGCATTAATTTATCATTGAATTTGTTACTCATTTTTTGTTTATTATTTTTTTGTGTTCTTGCTTAGTGGAATACATTGTTTTTATAATAAATAAGCTAACCTAATATTTCAATTATATTTGTAAAATACAAATTTACATTGTATATGTCAAAAACAGCTGAACATAGATGTGATGGATTAGCGGTATTTGTGAAAGAGGAAAACAAACGTTTTCGAGGACCGTTTGAAGTAGATATTTACACGAATTTGACATTATCTGAATGTCAAGCATTATGTCTCCGAGCCGAAAAATACTTCTGTCGAAGTGTGCAATATGATGAGCAGAGTCACCAATGTGTTATATCTGAAGAAGATTCTGTTTCTCAGAGAGATGATATTAGTGTCAGTCTTAGCCCAAGTTATCATTTCTATGACTTGGTTTGTTTAGATAATCGTAAGTATAATAATTAATTGTGTTAGTATTAATAGTATAAAAAATTGCTATATGGCTTCAAATAATTTATTATACTTTGTTTCTTCTTCGATAAAATTATTGTAATTAAAATGGATTATAACCGTTGAAATAATCTTTATATGTACTAAACATCTTTCTATGTATAAAGCGGGGAGCAAGTTTTGCTCCCCACTTTTCCTCCCTAGGAAAAAAACTCGGCTCTACTCCCTAAAATTACGGAGCAAAATGCGTACTTTCGTGCCCTTGTGACTAAAAATATCGTGTGCACCACGAGAGAAAACGCGATTATCCCTCGGACGAAGGTGGCACCCTCGCCTCCGGCGAGCTTGCGACTCGGGCTCCCACCTTCACCGCGGGAATAATCGCGTAATTTTTTCCCTAGGTGCCCAATATACTATTAAGACACCACGTTTTCATATATATATATATATATATATATATATATATATATATATATATATATATGAAAACATTGTGTTTTCATATAAACTGTATACAAAAAAATTTCTCCGTTCGCATTGCTCAACGAGAGTATGATTAAGGACCACAGAAATAGTCAGATCGTCAAATTTTTAACCCGAAATATTGAAATTTCGTGCAGCGCCGGCCAGTTTATAAAGTATGAAATATGAGTATACGTGCTGTTCTGCACTTTTCGTTAAAATACAGCGTTTCAGTGTACATGATACGTGTTGTGGTGGTTTTCAACCCTATACTATTGTTTTTCCTAGGGTTTTCAACCCTAAACAAAAAAAACAAGCGTACTTCTAGGGGGCAATAATGTTTCTGCGGCTAATGAACAAGAAATCAGGCCCAATGCTCAGGCATTGGGAAATGGCTACAGTTCGAGCAAGTGGACCTTAACGCCCTCTTTTCCACAGCGATGGCAGAACACGTGGTTTGGTTCGAACCAGGGGCACTGGGAATAACGGTGCCCGAGTTGTCGACAACAGCGAATCACGCTGGGAGCGTTTCCGGGTGTCGGGGCGAGCTGGTCCAAGCAAGGACGCTTTCTAGGAGGTGCCAAATCTACAAGGTCGACCTCCGGGGTCCAGCTCGTTTGTACGGCCATTTCGCGCATGTTGACCATCTTCGTGTGGGTCTGGGTGCCCACGGTACGCGTGGGGACCGGGCACGGAGGAGTCGCCTCAGGATTGCGCACGACATCATGACGCGGTCGCGTCTGGGTCCCGACGGTACGCGTCTCGGAGTGTCGTGGCGAACTGCTCTTGGGCTTGCGCGAGGCCTTCGAGCCCTTCGACGTCGTGGCGGGAGTAGAGGACGCAGGCGCAGCTAGAGTTGTGGCTTTTCTAGCGACCCGAGACGAAGTTTTGTCGGAGCGCGTGGTTTCGCTGCGCGACTGGGCCTTCCGTTTCGCCGATCCGTTTATCTTGGGCTGCGGCGAATGAGCTTCAGGGTCAGGACCGCCTGGCGCGAAGGCTTTTTCCATGCCGGGAAACTCCTTCGTCATCGACTGAAAGAGCGCTCGGAACGCACCGAAGTACGCTTTCGGATCGCGTTCGCTCATCTCCGGTGAGGATTGATGCAAATCCTTTTTTCCTGTGAAAATGGGAGAAGAATCCAAATTAACAAAAATTAATAAATGTACAATACAAAACGATGGTTCGCTCGCTGAAATAAAAAAGGGGGAAGAAAAACGTCAGAATTCTTTTTAGGGGAAGGGGGAACTATTTCTGGCACGCTTCACGGGCAAGTTGGTCGGCCATCCTATTCTCCAAACTATCGGCGTGACCTTTCACCTTGACCCATTCTACTTGATCGAATGACCCTAACAACTCATTGAGTTCCTCAAATTCTCTTCGGTGAACTACGTCTTTCCCGGCCGCAGTCTTCCAACCCTTTCGTTCCCATTCCAGGAGATACTCCTGCATATACCGAATCACGAAATCCGAATCCGTGTGGATGCGTATACGTTTTGTTTTGCCTGCGAAACGGTTTTGACGTTGGCAATGACGGCTCGGATCTCAGCACGATTATTCGTGTAGTGTTCACGAAGACGGCGCAAAATATTCGCTGGGCAGTCAAGCCCGCAATAGACACCGATTCCGGCCCGAGCCGTCCCGCGTCCGTTTCATGACCCATTCGTCCAGACGTTCACGAACCCATCTACATCGCGCAGTTCGCGAAAGAGCTGTTCGGGGCTTTCATCGTGTGTCACGTAATATTTAAGCTGGGAGACGTCAGCTTTAAGGGTTTTCCCAGAGACCCGATCGTCAATCTCATATAGGTTCCGAGACAAGACACGTCCAATATGATACGGACCGACCCATTTGGGTGCTAACTTTCCAGCAAAGTTTTGTAAGGCCGAGGACAGAGCATTGTTTCGTAATAGAACGGCATCTCCGACAGCAAATGAACGGGAACGGTGCCGAGAGTTATAGTAGGGTTGCTGGCGTAAGTTAGAATCGGTAATGTTCTGTGATACCAAGGTCCGTAACTCTGCCAATCGTTTCATACGGTCTACCCAAGATTGCGTATCAGGATTCGTATCGCTTACATCGGAGTGCTGGTCTAGGTCTTCGCGCGCGCAAGCTTGAGGTAGAGGATCGCGTCCGAAATTTATGAACGCCGGGCTAGCCTTAAGAGTGGAGTGATATGCGGTATTGTACGCGAACTGGAAGTCGGTGATATGGCGGTCCCATTCGCGATGATCCCCGGAAATAAAGGCTGTAATCATTGACTTTACAACGCGGTTAATCCTTTCCACCGGACTGGATTGCGGGTGGTATGGAGGAGTGGTTTGGTGTTTAATTCGTGAGGCCTTGGTGAGTTCCCGTACACTAGCGTTGCAAAATTCAGTGCCGTTATCGGTAATCAGTACCCGCGGTGCCCCCAACGATTGATCACAGCGTCCCGAATAAGCGTCCACCTTCTTGCCCGTAGCCTGTCGCAAAGGGCAGCACTCGATCCATTTTGAAAAGAAGTCTTGCGCTATAAGGAGGTAGCAGTTCCCTTCTTTGCTGCGTGGGAAAGGACCCATCAGGTCTACTGCAACCGTGGCCCAGGGTTCTGACAAACGGTGATGTCGCAAAAATCCCGCGGGGGCCGATTGGTCGACTTTACTACGTTGACAAGTGTCACACCGCTGTAGATACCGAATAATGTCCTGAAGTAAACCCGGCCAATAGTATCGACTACGCACGCGGAAGCTAGTCTTCTCAATTCCCAGATGACCGGCCTGGGGAGAGTCATGGCATTCTCTCAAAATGCTTGAACGGAGCCGATTCGGTACAACCAGTTTCCAGGAATAAGTGTCCTCGAGCACGGATTCTAAACTAGGGGTCGGGATGTTTACATATAACCGGTCTGGGTCTACTTTCCAGTCGGGATGGGATTCTGGAGAGGCGGTTACGTCGGCCACGCGACGCGAGTACCAAGAATCTTGCGGGTCGGACCACTTGGTCTCGGATTCAGCCATTGCATCCGCCATGCAGCACGTCTCTACGGGTTCGGATACACGAGCCAGGGCATCTGTCACCCGGCCGAAACCACCTTCCGTTTTTTTTACCGTGAATGAATAATTTTGCAATAGTACGACCCAGCGCGCCAGCCTACCAGTGGGCTCCTTCAGGTTTTGAAGCCACCGCAAACTGGTAGCGTCGGTTACAAGTATGAACGGTCTACCTCCAAGGTAGAGGCGAAACTTAGCGACTGCCCAGATTACCGCGAGACATTCCCGTTCGATGGGCGTATAGCGTGTCTCGCTATCCGTCAACGTCCGACTCGCATTACACACGACCTGGACCTGTTGGTCAGATGCTTGGTTCAGAACTGCCGCTAATCCGAAAGCGCTGGCGCTTGTTTGGAGGGTGAAGGGGAGAGAAAAATCTGGAGGGGAAATGGTGACAGCGGAGACTAACGCGAGTTTAATTTGCTCGAAAGCGGTTTGCTGGGGTTAGTCCCATGACCAGGTCTGACTCTTCCGTAAAAGGCGCAATAAGGGTTCGGACGTAGTGACGAGATCCGGGAGAAACCGCCGATACCAACCTATTGTCCCCATAAACCGTTTGAGACGTTTCGGAGTAGTCGGCGCGGGGTACTCTACCACCGGTTGGGCTTTCCCGGGATCGACATGTAAACCGGTCTCGTCTACCACAAACCCCAGGTATTGAACACTCATCCGACAAAATTGACTTTTGTCCGCGTTAATAGTCAGATTCGCGTCACGGAGCTTTCGGAGCATTACGCGTAACCAGTAAAGATGTTCATCGAAAGTCGTTGTCACTACGATGATATCATCTAAATATGCGAACGCCTGTGGCGCCATATCTGGACAAATGATGGTGTCCATCAGGCGTTGGAATGTCGCGGGGGCCCCCGTTAGACCGTACGGCATACGCACGGCAAACGCTGTTATTTCGCGACTTTTTGGATCTAGCGCCACCTGGTGGTAGGCTTGGCTAAGATCTATGGTAGTAAAATAGCGTGCGCCGTGTAGTTTATCAAATATACTGTCTAACGAGGGCAACGGGTACGCATCTTTCTTTGAGATTTTATTTATTTCGCGGAAATCGAGGCAAAACCGGTATTTACAGTTAGATTTCCTGGTTATGATGCGGCGAAATTTTTGGCGGATTGGGGAATGGTCCCCGACGTTAATTCTATGTACAATGAGGGGGGTTAGAGACGGCTTAGCGGATGCTACGGGTAACTCTGTTTCGAGTAACTCGAGCAACGGGTCGTTCTCTTTCCCCGACATGATTTGCAAACCAACGCAGGCTAGTGCATCCAGTTCCGGTCCGACGCCGTCGAACGGAATCGCATGCGCGGGATCATCAACGAATGACCAAGAAGGCGTCACAAAATCTATCTGAATTCGCAGAGCTTTCAACGCGTCTAGCCCAAGAATGCAGGGAAACGGAGATGAGGGAAAAGATCTAGCACTGACGGTGGCGTGTCTACCTCGCAAAGTTAACGAAATCTCAATGACGTACTCGCTAATTTCTACTCGATCTCCGACCGTTCGGATATTCGATTTGGATGGGCGTCTGTCCAATGCCAATCGAGATACGGCGGCTAACCCAGGGGCCCCGAGGAAAGTTCCGGTCGCTCCGGAATCCACGAGTCCACGAATAGGATACCCAGCTAAACCAATGTTCAACCCTAGCGGTCGATCCGGGAACAATGAATTGACGAAAAATTCTTGGATAGGGGTGGGTGAACTATCGCTTTCCGTATCCAGGGGCGCTATTCCCGCCTCGGGCGCCCCTGCGCCTCGTTTTCCCGTACAACGCCGGCACTGGCGCTTCATCACATCTTCTTTACCGCACCCGTAGCAAAAAAATTCTCCGGGGCTCAGGGCAGCCTGGGTACCGATGTCCCGCTCCATGGAAATTCCAGCAGAAAATCGGTCGAGGAGGAGTAGGGGGTTCCATCACGTTCGCTGTGATGGAACCGAACGCGC
>JABFPB010006922.1:0-11528 GCA_022817645.1 Ceratoteleas bidentatus | reverse complement strand
TTCGAGCTAATCGCGTTTAAAGTTTGGAAATGCTATATTTTACGCTGTGCATTCCCAATCAAAATGTTAAAAAACATTATTTGTAATGCAGATATGCAAATTTTGGTTTCATTATGCAATAGTGAAGGGCTAAAAATATATAAAACTGCAATAAAATTTTTTTTCCATTTGTTTCGATTTTTCATGATTTTGGGTTGTTCCTCCCCTTAAATTAAATTTTGTTATTACGCATTCTTAAATAATTTTTGCGTGTTACAGATAACCGACAAGGTTATGATGATCAAAGTTCAGACCGATCGAGAAATTATCATTATGACCCACAAGATTACTCGAATCAGAATGAAAATTACCCAAGCAGTTACTCAGTGGTTCCCGTGCCAGGTGCAACCCCGCCAAAAAACTGTACCGGGTCGAATTGTTGCGTTCCAAAATGTTTTGCTGAAAAAGGAGCTAGGGTAAGTATAGAAAAACGCATTATAGATTTATATATTTGATTTGTACATTGAATACATTTATTAAAAAATGGACATGTTTGGGTCCTCAGGGTCCGCCCGGTATTGTGGGTCCCCAAGGTCCGCAAGGGCAACGTGGTTTTCCTGGTTCAGAAGGACTGATCGGATCCAAAGGTGATAAAGGTGACCCAGGACCACAGGGTCCTCGTGGGTCTAAAGGTGATCGGGTAGGTTTGTAAATCCGTAATTTGTACAACGTAAAATAATCAAAACGTTTATAATGTCGTGCTTACGTTTTCAGGGGAAAATGGGAATTCCGGGATTCCCGGGTATCAACGGTATCCCTGGTCTTCAAGGGGCACCTGGTGCTCCAGGTTTGCCTGGACGTGATGGGTGTAATGGAACGGATGTACGCATTTCATTATATTAATTAACAGTTAATTATGTTGTTATTATTCTTATTAACACTTATTATAGATTTAACCTGGATATAATTACTTAGGGCGCTCCTGGCCGTCCAGGTTTGAAAGGAGAGCCAGGTCCACGAGGTTACAGAGGAAACCCAGGACCGAAAGGAGATAAAGGACAGTCTGCTTATGTTGGTCCCATGCCAGTTGGCGAAAAAGGAGAGCCTGGATTGGATGGAGTGCGTGGAGCCCCGGGTGTTCCAGGTCCTCAAGGAGAAGTAGGACTCACGGGTATGAAAGGAGAACGTGGTCCACAGGTACTTGATTTGGTATTTTTTTTAGTAATGTATAATGAAATTATACAGAAATATACCACGATCGTCTTGTGTATTATTTTAAGGGTTACGAAGGTCAGGCTGGTCAAAAGGGAGACAAGGGCGAGATGGGTTTAGGATTCCACGGTTTGCCTGGAGATAAAGGAGAACCAGGGGAACCGGGTATACCTGGAATTTGTCAAGAAGAACCAGCTCAAGGAACAATTGAAACTGTAGGACCACCTGGCGAAAGAGGAGAAAAAGGTGATAAAGTATGTATATCCTTGTTATTTTTTAACTGAGTTATATGAATCTGTTACTGTATTGTTCACATTGATCTATATGCGTTTCTAGGGCGAAATGGGTTTCGATGGACTGAAAGGAGACTCTGGTCCGCCTGGAGATCATGGAATCCCCGGGCAACCAGGTAACAGGGGAGAAAAAGGATTACCTGGAGCACCTGGTATTCGAGTAAGTTATCTCAGGGTATATTATTTCAAAATCATAATGGTAACTGAGTTACAGATTTATTGTGTTTTAATTGTATAGGGAAGAGATGGTTTTCCTGGTCCTCCTGGACCTCCTGGCCGTAAGGGAGATAGAGGATATGATGGCTTGCAGGGCCTTGCAGGACGACCTGGTAAAAAAGGTGATGCTGGTAAAGATGGACCTATGGGTGTTCCTGGACTTCGCGGACCTCCTGGACCACCGGGGGTAAATAATAACAATCAAGTGCATAGGTTCTTATTGTATCAATTAATATAGACATAGTGTATAAAAAGAATATTTTTATTGACAGGGAAGTAAAGGTCGACCCGGACCACCGGGAGAGAAAGGACCCAGAGGGTTTCCTGGACCAGTAGGTCCACCAGGTGCGGATGGATACCCAGGAGATCCTGGTCCAAGAGGTCCAATTGGTCTTCCTGGCGGGCTTGGACTGCCCGGTATACCAGGGTCTGAAGGACTGCCAGGAGATAAAGGTCAGAAAGGAGAACCGGGTATCACAGGTTTTCCGGGAGCTATGGGACCTCGTGGTTTCGATGGACCAGTCGGACCTGCCGGTCCAAGAGGATCCCCAGGAGAAAAAGGAATGTCCATTGTAGTATGTGTTAATTCTTATATGCAAATAAAGATGTGAGTGTAAAGAATACAAAAATATTGATTAAAATAACATAAAAATGTTGTAGGGACCGAAAGGAATGGATGGACTACCAGGTCTGGACGGTCAAAAAGGTCAGAAAGGAGAAAGAGGATATCCGGGTGTACGAGGTCGGCCTGGTGATTCGTTAGATGGAATTCCTGGGTCTCCTGGAGCTCCTGGTTTACCCGGAGAAGCTGGTAAACCAGGAAGAGATGGTTTACCTGGACATCCTGGATTACCTGGTGATAAGGGAGATATTGGAGGAAGATGTTCAGATTGTTTGCCAGGTATGCCTGGTGCAAAAGGCGAAAGAGGATTTGATGGTGTACCTGGCCGAGAAGGCCCCCGAGGACCTCCAGGTGAGAGAGGATATATGGGAGAAGCTGGGGATGACGGTTTACCTGGACCTCTAGGACCACCAGGACCCCCTGTACGTATATTTGTGCTATTATTTTAAGAGAAATACTTTTGACGTATAAGATAAATCATAATGAGAGGTATATTAATAAGATGTTTAATATTAAGGTTTGTATTTAGGGAAAAGATGGTATCCCTGGAATTCCTGGTCCGCAAGGTGCACCAGGTGCACCTGCATTGATTACTAAAGACATGATTCGACAAATCAAAGGAGATAAAGGTGAGAGAGGTGAAATTGGACGTCCAGGCCAACCGGGGTTAATGGGTCCACAAGGAGAAAAGGGGGTTCGAGGATTCGAAGGGTTTCCGGGTTTAAAAGGTCAACCTGTAAGTTTTTTTTAATCATAGCAAATTATTAATAAATGCAAAATTGAAAACAGATAGTAAATATTTATCTCTAGGGCGATCGAGGTTTTCCTGGACAAGACGGTACTCCAGGAAGACCAGGCATTCCTGGTAGGCCAGGAGAAAAAGGACTAAGTATTAAAGGAGAAGCGGGAATCCCTGGGTTCCCAGGACTTCCAGGTCCTAAAGGAGAGCCAGGTTTATATGGACGTAAAGGAGAACCAGGTAAGTTTTGTTTCATGTGGAAAAAATCTGGTGAATGTAAACATTTACAATTTTTTATTAGTTTATATGCACTAAAAAGTCATTTTTTTCTGTAGGTAATTGCCCTCCTTTAGATTTGACAAAAGGATTTAAAGGAGATAGAGGTGCTCCGGGTGAAAAAGGTGAACCAGGATTGAACGGATTTGATGGATATCCCGGAGAAAAAGGATTGCAAGGAATTCCCGTAAGTATATTAATGCTGAAATTTGCATAATTTTACATGTAATGATTATAAATCGGTTTAATTTTTAAGGGTCCTGTAGGCCCAATGGGGCCAATAGGAGCACCGGGTCCAGTCGGGGCTCGTGGCTTACCTGGACCACGAGGTGAAAAAGGAAATTCTGGTCCAATGGGTTTCCCAGGTGAACCTGGAAAAGAAGGTCCTCGTGGTTATACAGGTCTTGCTGGTAGAAAAGGTGATAAAGGAGAAGTAGGGCTTTCGATGAAAGGAAGTATGGGACCTCGCGGTCCTCAAGGTGTGAAAGGCGAACGCGGATTGCCTGGACCACCAGGAAAAGATGGACAAGTAGGTTTCCCAGGACTACCTGGGCTTGATGGTGAAAAGGGAGATATTGGTAGTCCAGGATTAAATGGAATACCTGGCGCTCCAGGTGAAAAAGGAGATGTTGGAATAATTGGACCACCCGGACCTCCCGGTATACCTGGAATACCAGGTGCAGATGGATTGAGAGGCAAGTTTTGTATTTACCAGTAATAATGTTTCTTGAATTAAATTATAACATATAGATAATAAGAGGAAATAAATTGTACAGGATATCTTAATCTGAATTGAGAATTTATATTCAGTTTAGAGTTAGCTTTTTCACGATGGTGAAGAAAATCTCAAATACTAATTAGTGGGTTTATATATCAATACCTCGTTTGTATAATTAATAATCAACCTTCATTTATAATAGAATCATCTACTTCCGAATCTCAAAGATCCAAACAGTCGACGGTTGTTTAATTAATTAAGTTTGTCTGTGATTTTAGGTGAGCCAGGCTTAACGGGTGAACCAGGAAGAGTTGGTCTTTCTGGATTCCCAGGACCTAAAGGTGATCGGGGAGAACCTGGTGTAGATGGACCTAAAGGTTACCCAGGACGACAAGGAAAACCGGGGTCTCCAGGTTTCCCAGGTAAATTCTTTAAAAGTTTATGTACGTTAAGCACACGAAAATGGGATAAATTAGATTTCTCAGGCTTAGTGTTATTTAAGTTTATAACAGAGGAAATTTAGTTGGCAGAAGTTTTCTGTTTGACAACAGAATGTTTTACATTATTTAATTATATTAATTGGGGTATCATTAATATTTGTTATGTGATAATTGTTTTTTTTCGTAAGTTAAATTTTGTAACTCTTAATTCTAAGTTTTCATAATTTAACATTTTCACGAAAACGTTGATTTTATATTATACAGGATATAATATTTTAATTTACATTAATCCATTAAATATTATAATTTGTAGGTATAACTGGAGCTAAGGGTAATAAAGGAGACTTAGGACCGAAGGGCCTGCCTGGATCCCCTGGTTTACCGGGCATGGACGGGAAACCAGGATTCCCTGGACCTCCTGGCCCTAAAGGAGATTATGGATTAATGGGAGCTCCAGGTTTACCCGGCCCTATTGGTTTACAAGGAGATAAAGGAGATAGAGGATTCCCCGGTGTATCGGTAATTTTTATTGAAATACATTATGCTCCCGCCTCATACAGATACATTTCATAATAATTTCTAATACTGAGAGAACGGTGGAGCATGGCAAGGCGTCATATGTCGAGGTTAAGGCACTCCGACAAATCGGTGTTTGGAGAACGCTATGTCGGCGTACCTAACTCCACTTTAGAGTTCTCCCTTCTCCACACGAGCGGAGTTGGTACTTCTCCAAGTGGAGCTCTCAGAACTCCACTGTGGAGTTGGTAGTTCTCCAAGTGGACTCTGAGAACTCCACTTGGAGAAATACTAGCTCCGCTCATCTGGATAAGGGAGAATTCTAAATCTCCAAAGTGGAGATTTAGAAACATCAGCATGGCGTTCTGCGAACTCCGATTTTTCTGGGCAACCTCGATAGGTGGCGTTTCCCAACCTCCACCGTTCTCTTAGTGAACTTTCCATAGCTAATACACTGAGATATAATCTAGGATGGATAAAGAACATAAATTTATATTCAATGAATACGTAATTTTTATTAATATTATATATTAGTAATCTCTGCGTTTCTCTACCCTACTTAAAAAATCCGAGTCGGATTCCAAGTTGGATTCCAATTTGGAATCCGGCTCGGATTCCGTCTCGGACTCCGGTTCGGATTCCATCTCAGACTCCGGTTCAGATTCCGAGTTGGAATCCGACTCGGGTTCCGGCTCGAATTTTTTAGTAGGGTGCAGGTAGAGTACCCTACTAACCTACCTGGTTACTCTATCCTACAGGTAGAGTACCCTACTAAACTACCTGGTTACTCTACCCTACAGGTAGAGTAGCCAGGTAGAGTGGTGTATAAAAGCCATTCTTGTAGCTTTCTTACCCACCTGGTGGGGTAAAAAAGTCACACCACTTATTTCCCCCCCCTGACCCCGAATTTTCTTCTAAGCGTTCCAACTCACCTTTCCGCCCTGTTTTCAAGTCCCTCGATATTAATTCTAGGGTTGCCGACCCCTTCCTGCCCCCTACCTGCCATGATTTTTATATCGAAGTATAAATGTCTGAAAATTGACAGTTATTTCTTTTTCTGTACTTGCCAGTATGAAAGATACCTTACCTTAGGACAAAATAAAAATTCAATTGCAATTGGAATATAGTACAGAAAAATGGGGTTCATACATTCACGTTTGCAACATGAATTTCTACTGTAAATGAACATGCTCCTCATATTTTTTTGCACACTTAAATGTATTTTTTGAAAGCCTCAAAAAGAGCGGAAATATTTCTGCAGCTATATGTCATAGGCACACAGGTCACAAGTGATAACAATTGAGCTTTTGTATGGTTAATCGTCAAATCATAAAAGTTGGGCATTATTGATTAATTGATTAACTATAATAGAATCAACATTAACCCGAACCAACATTAAAGCCAGCGCGTTGGAATATGAAAGTCGAAAAGCTTTTTTACCCCACTCTACTCTACATATCAATGAAACTAATAGAAGTAATCACAGTGTCAGATCCTTAATAATATATAATATAAATCTTTATATATATTATTATAATATTATATATTTTTACAGGGTAAAAAAGGAGAACCCGGACAAGTATCTGAGAAAGGGCAAAAAGGTGAACCTGGAATGCCAGGAATTCGAGGACCCCCTGGCCCCCCCGGAAAAGATGGTTTTGATGGAGAAAAAGGAGAAAAAGGTCCTATGGGAATCGGTCGTGACGGCCTTCCAGGAGGAAAAGGAGACCCAGGTATACCAGGAAGAGATGGCCTGCCAGGTTTAGAAGGCCAAAAAGGTGACAGAGGACCACCTGGTTTTACGGGATTGAAGGGAGATACTGTAAGCTCAAATTTTGTATATATCAAGTTTTTAGATTTATAATTTACTATACTGTAGGGGAAAATATTATACTTCATTCGTAAAAATCTAGGGATTATGTTGGTAGTCCGAAGGACTACCAACATAAACCCTAGATTTTTACTCGTGAGTAATGTACTAATACTGCACAGTAATTTACTGTATAGTTGTAGAGTAATTCACAGTGCAATATAGTAAATATGTAAACCAATTTGTTTACATTTCTTTAGGGATATCCAGGACCACCTGGAGAACCTGGAAGACCTGGTATAGATGGTTTACCAGGGATTGCAGGAGAACCTGGATTAGAAGGACCAGTAGGATTCCCTGGTCGAGATGGTGAAGTTGGTCCCCCTGGTATGCCTGGATTAGACGGCTTAAAAGGAGAAATGGGTCCACCAGGTACGTTACGAAAAGATAATCAATCTGAAAAATGTTGCTTCTCGGTTAATAAAAGCTAACTTGATATTTCTAGGTCCGATCGGATTCGTTGGCGAACGAGGACTTATTGGTGAGAAAGGTGATAGAGGTTTACCAGGCTTGACAATTAACATCAAGGGCGATAAGGGAGAACCTGGTATACCTGGTGCACATGGTGCTCCAGGCGAAAAAGGCGATATAGGATTTACAGGTTTACCAGGACTTAACGGAGATAAAGGAGACGTTGGACTACCAGGTCCTATAGGAATTCCAGGATTGCCTGGACCTGACGGGCCAAAAGGTTGTGTCTCGTTGATATTATCGAATTAAAATTAGTTCCCTAATTACCGTCATTTTCATTGATGTAATGTCGTATTAGGTGATACTGGACCAATGGGGCCACCAGGACCACAAGGCGCAACCATCAAAGGTGAAAAAGGTTTACCAGGATTACTCGGGAAGCATGGCAGAGATGGATTCCCAGGAATTCCTGGAGAAAAGGGTGAGCCAGGATTGCCTGGTCTTCCTGGGCAGAAGGGTGAACGAGGACCTCATGGACCGGTGGGACCTCAAGGTGAAAAAGGAAATATGGGATTATCTGGTCCACCTGGCGTTCCTGGACGCGATGGAGGAAGAGGAAACGATGGCGTACCTGGGTTAACTGGGGAAAGAGGTCCAAAGGGTGACACAGGTCCGCCTGGACTTTTCGGAGCACCTGGACAGAAAGGAGAACAAGGTTTAACAGGTATGTACATACCTAAAATTATACAATTTGCATCTTTATTTATATGTGACGGTGTCACAATTCCTAAAGTGGTGCAATGATTTTCGTAAGTCATTAGATTTAGTTAAAAATAAATAATTTTGTTGTACTTGTTAAGAAAAACAGTGGCCCTGATTGTTTTAGACAATTTTTCACTGAAAGCATAGTACATTGTGTACCAAGGGCGGAAAGTAAGTCATTTCTTTCCGTGGTACACACGGTGCTTTTGTTATCAAGTGCAAGGAAAGTACACAATTTTCGCTCGAGGAATAGGGCGGAGAGTTGTTCATTTTTTCCCGAGGGAAGTAATATAACTTTCCGCCCGGCACCAAGGGCGGAAAATGAAACTTTCCGCTCGAGGTATACACAGTCTACCATAACCTTCGCCGCGGTACCGCAGCGAATGTTACACGGAGAAAAAAATGGTATTAAATTTTCATATAAAGTATAGAAAACGAAGACTATATGCAGATAATCAAACAATTGCATATACGGTATATGAAAAATTGGGATAAATGTATGAACAACTCTAGAAGAATGTTGGACTTCTTAATAGTTTTATCAGTATTTTTCATATACCACATTTGAATTTTTCTGATGACTTAAATACAGTTTTCTTTTTCTATACTTTATACGAAAATTTAGTACCTTTTTTTTCTCCGAGTATGGTTGACTGGGTACTGTTTATTCTCTCAATTGTCCTTATTCATCGCCTTACAAAATAAAAAATTAACTAAACAAATAACTAAAGAAATTCCGAGAAATTTCCTTCGAATACTAAAAGGAATTGTCAAAATTAAATGGAAATGTTCATCAAACGCCAGGTAATTTCCGGATTGTCTACGGAAATTTCCTGGAACTCAAATTTCCGTTGAGGTTCAAGCTACTTATGTATAGCAAAGAAACGGTGAGTGTTAACATTTCCACCGTGGCCCAGTGGTAACGTATTTGCCTGCTAACTGTGGAGTTGGCAGTTCAAATACGGTGCTGGCTTAGTTGAAGTGCATACATTTAATTTCTAAATTATATATATATTTATTTAAATTTTTTTAAAGGATCTGACCAAATTTTGAACGGAAATTTCCTTCGAAAATCAGGAAATTTCCTTCGAATGCTGAACGGGACTAATCAGAAATATACGCCTAATGCTAGGAAATTTCCGACTTTTCTACGAAAAGACGGAAATTTCCTGTCGTCACCACTGCTTGTTTTAATCTTCCCAGGAAATTTCCATATCTTCCCAGGAAATTTACGTATCTTCCCAGGAAATGTATGTTTCATATTTCCGAGCAATTCCGTACAGTTTTTTCTTCTACTCAAGAGACTAACAAAGAAAGTTTAAGTGAGACAAAAATCTTGGTGATAGCAACGTTGCGTCTCTGGCCAAGTGGTAACGCATTCGGCCCCTGCCCGAGGGGTCGCCGGTTCAAGTCCGGTGTTTGAATTTCTACAAAAAAGAAAAAAACATAACATATCGATTGATAGGAGATTTCCCTTTTTCTTTTTCTATTGTCTTTTTGAATCTGGCCTTAAAAAATGCAAAATTCCCCATTGATTTCGGGGAATCCACAGTTTAACAATTATTACACTGCGAAAGGATGCGAAAACACTCCAAAAATTCTTTTTCCAACAAAAATTCGACTGGGCTGTAAATATGTAGGAATTTTGATGGTAATGTTATCTCACAGTAACGTCACATTTTAATTATATAACTGTGAGGGAAATAGTTTAGCGCATGTGATGCACCTGTGATACTCCTATGATACACTCGTGATAAACCTGTGATATCACTGTTACGTCACAAAAATTTTCGTGGTTGACTGGGGATACAATTACTACACATACGGTAGTGAACAATACACAAATGAACTTCAATTTCGCATTTGAGTTTCACATATGCGTTTCTCATGTGTTCCAAATATGTGTTTCGCGTATGGGTTTGACATACGCGTTTCTCAATTGTTCAACATAAGTGTTTCGCGTATGGGTTTCACATAAAGCCTTCTGAGGAAGGCCCAGAAAAACTCCTGGGAAAACTTTTGCTCGGATACCGAGACTATTTCGGATACGGCAAGGTTGGCAAAGATACTCGCGGGAAACCGTGGAGGTAGTTTGAGATTTTTAAAGAAAAAAGACGGGAGTTATACGAAAACCCCGGAGGAGACCCTGGAGCTGCTAATGAAGACAAACTTTCCAGACTTCAAACCTAGTGGGCGGTTGGGAGCCACTAGGCGGTCGGGAAGAAACTGGTCTCTGGCAGCAAAAGTGGTAAATGCCGAAAAGGTGAAAAGAGCCATCGGTACGTTCGAAGCCTTCAAGTCGCCGGGCCCGGACGGAGTGTACCCGGTCCTTCTTCAGAAGGGTCTGGAATGCATCGTGGGCCCACTGACTGGAGTGCTGAGAGGGTGTATAGCCATTGGTTATACGCCAAAGGAATGGAAAAATACACATGTTACCTTCATTCCTAAAGTTGGAAGAAGGAGCTGTGCTGACGTCAAGGACTACCGGCCCATCAGCCTCACCTCGTTTCTTCTTAAAACGTTGGAGAGGCTGGTGGACTGGTATCTCAAAACAGGACCTCTGGTGCAGCATCCTCTTCACGAGGAACAACATGCGTACCAGACGGGAAAATCTGTCGACACAGCCCTTCTCTCAGCAGTCCCTTTCATTGAACAACAACTACAATGGAAGGGAGTCTGTATCGGAGCCTTTGTTGATATAGAAGGAGCCTTTAATCGGACCTCAAGGGGTACGATTAAGCAGGCGGCGGAGAGACATAACATCCCGCATGACCTTACAAGATGGATGATGAACACCCTTGAGGGTAGGAAACTATCCACATCTTGGCAAGGTGCTACCCTGAGAGGGGTGGTTTCCGAGGGCTGCCCACAGGGAGGAGTTTTGTCTCCTCTCCTGTGGAGCCTGGTTATTGATGAGCTTCTATGTAAGCTAAATAATGCTGGCGTCAAAGCAATCGGCTACGCCGACGATATTGCTATTCTCGCCAGAGGAGCCCATGAGGTAACCTTGCAAGAGCAAATACAAAAAGCCTTGACCATAGCAGAACGGTGGTGTGAGGAGAACAAGCTCTCCATACAACCGGAAAAAACTGCAATCATAGTCTTCACAAGGAGATACAAGATTACGCCCTTGAGGAGGATTATGATTGGAAATAAAGAGATAAATTATGTCGAGTCAACTAAATATCTGGGGGTTATCCTCGATAAGAAGTTGCTTTGGCAGACCCAACTAGAGAGTAGATGCAGGGGCGCTCTCGTTACATTCTGGCAATGTAAGAGAGCGCTGGGCATGCGGTGGGGTCTGGGGCCAAAACAACTGATGTGGCTCTACTCAGCAGTGATTGTCCCCAGACTCAGCCATGCGGTCCTAGTATGGTGGAAAAGAACTGAGCTGGTAACTGTCCAGAGAAAACTGGACAGGATACAGGGACTCTTCCTGAGAGGCATCACGTCCTCTAGGAAAAGTACACCGAC
>JABFPB010006921.1:0-11523 GCA_022817645.1 Ceratoteleas bidentatus | reverse complement strand
CGGGCAAAAAAGTGGCTTTCCGTGACGGGAATGACTACGAGCCAATCGATAAAGGGATCGGCTTGACCGCGCCGCACTCGGGGGACAAGTGCAGGGTGGGGGGGGGGGGTGATTTGAATGGCGCGCCTCGCAGGCCAGATGGTCCCGGGGGTTTGTTTTGGCGCGGCGAAAAAACGTCCGATAATAAGGCGCCGCAAAAAGTTTCGTCGAAATCGTTTCGGAGAAAAAATTTTTTGAAAGTTTTTGAGATGTTAAAAATGGAAAAAGCCGTTTTTTCGGTAATTGCGTCGCGACACCGTTACCGATTTATCGGAAATTTGGAAAAAAACAAAATTAGACTTTCAACGAAAAGCCGGCGGCAGGGGGCGCAGCTATCGATTAGCGCGAGCCTGACAACGGCGTTCCCGGAATCGGAGTTACGATCGTTCGTAAATCGTAAATCAGCGCGAACTAAGGTGAACTTTGCGAAAGTCCGCGTCACGGCCAATCCTGTTTGGACTCGGCCGCTATAACGTGTGTCTGAACGCCCCACCCGCCAAATGCATGGTCGCTTTCCGACATTACATTCGCCTCACGCCTGGTATTACGTACACGCGGCAGCCGTTTACACGATATTGCCAATTTCGGCGGCACCGATCCCGCGGTAAGGACGCGGCGCCGAAATTCCGTCCGCAAATGAAATGCACCCGCGCGCATCCCCGGGAAAACGCGCGCTTTTAATAAACTCGTTTATTGCTTTTGTACTTGCGCCGACGTGCGCGCCGCGGTCCGGTTATTCAAATTTCACGTTCGGCGATTATAAAGAGGAGTCAGAGTAATTGGAGCGTGCGAGTGCAAAATATTTTGCGCTCGCAATCAAGTCCGAGGTGCCGCGAAAACCGGGCCAGTTTTATGGCGAACGGAAGAGGTGCAAAAAATTAATTAGAAACATTGTCGATTTGGATGAAGATTCAGACAGTTATTCGTCAATTCCAGACTCTTATGAAGCTCAATATAGTCGGCACTTCCCCAATATTAAAAAATAAATAAGCCATAATTTTGTGCTAATTATGTGCTAATTTTGTACCAGAACGAACAATTTTGTGCTGCATTAGAAACTAGAAGAAACGTACTTTCAAGAGTGAGGGCTCTAAGTGTACATGAAGTTAGAACCCAAATGATTCTTATGTAAGAACTGTCTCAAAATGTGTGCATAATTTTGTGCTAATTATGTGCTATCAGAATATGGTACTTTTCTGATAAACAATAGAATTATTTATCAGAATGGAAGAGAATTTTATCGTGTGGATTACAATTTGTGATATCAAACTGTAACCCTGACAACATGATATTGGAAAATGTTTATGACTTTACAATTTGAAAAGTTTTACGTTTTTATATTGTAGCTGATATCACTCATTGGGTGAGCATTTAGTCTGACGAGAGGAACGTTTCGATCACATTTAATTTCGATTTACACCCTTTAATTAAATATTGCACTGCCCCACATTGTTAAATGACTGTTATCGTTAAAATAAATTAAACTGAACTAAACTGACAAATTGCAGTGAATTAAAAAAATTGGCTGGTAGGTTAGTTCCATTTAAGTAACCCAAAATTTAACTTTGAATACTACGTGACATTTTCTCACTGTTTCCTCGAGAAATTGGGATTGTCAATCGATTACAAAGTATAAATAATTCGAATGACGCGCAAGTTGTAATGACGCCTATTACTCGTAATCGAAGTACAGCCTTCGTCGGGCAAAGTTGGAAATTGCTGATTAGAAAAATCGCGATGCAAGTTCGCAACTCTAATTTACAACGATAACGCGATTACGATCAAAATTTACGTATCGCTGTGATCCAAATAATCTCGCCGATAAGTGAATGCCGCAACTATTTCGAACAAACCGAAAGACGAATTCCGGATAATAAACAATTTTCATTAAGCAAATTTTCGAACTGCAAAATGTTGCGCGAAAGACAACTGCATTATTTAAACGCACAGCGCTAAAACGCCGACTGATTTTATTTGTCCATCGATTACCGCACGAAAAATAACCCATAGCATTCCCGGGATGAACGATTACGCATCTTTTGTCGCTTAATTGCTCGACAACTGAGGCAGAAATAACGCTTTAAATGCAAAACGCCGCCTGTATCCGGCGTTAGAGCAAGAAACGAGCATAACACGATTGCCCGTCAGGAATTATCGTCGCCAATTCCAACATCACAATTATAAATACCCCGATGAATAACAGAAAGATGTGTCATTACCTCGACAATCTAATCAAGATCCATCAGCTCGAATCAACGCGGACAAAAAATCTCGTCATTCCAGCGCAATCGTGCGGATCGCAAATGGCTCGAATTTTTCGTCGAAACCCAATTTTCTTTCGCGTTTTCGACGTCGAGTCGTCCTCGTTTGGCTCGGACTCAAAACGCCGAAATGCAGAAACCCGGCAATTGGTAAAGCAGGACTAGACGCGTCGCCGCGGTTAACAGCCGTCGGCAAAAATAATCAGGACTCGAATGCCGGACGTGACTTATCCGCGCCGCGTCTTCGGCTGTGAGAGAAACGCCATCGGGCTAAAAATAGCTCGCCGCGTAATGGGCAATTGTGCGCGAGGCGCGGCCCGTGGGATCCCATCGCGATCCCGCGCCCGATCGATGACGTAATGCACGCGCCGCCACCCGATCAGCGGAAATCCGCGGCCATGTTGGAATTGGAACGAACGTCACTTCGAAAGAACGAAAAAAGATGGTTTTGTACTTTCAACTTCTACCTTTTTCGAAACTTTGGAAAACGTAAATTTTTTATAGAGCACACATTAAGGTGCCTTTGAAATACGGGTTTCAATTTGAAACTTTTCTCTATTGGATTGTGACAAAAGACCTGATTTTGGGAAAGTGAAACTATTTGCAATTACTTTCTGAAAGAAAAGAAATTTGGATAATTAGCGAATAGGAATTTCCTGCTTGTGCTCCTACAGATAGAGAATTCTTGGACTAAACTTCTTAACGCTTTGCATTTTGAACGAAAACTCGAGAACTACGAGATTTTTCGATACAGCACGAATACAATCTACTTTTTCCGCAACATCAACCTGCTATTGTTTCCAAATATAAACCGTGTTGCCACAACACGAAACCAAATATCAACAGGAATTTCAAGACCAGTCTGTCTGGGGTTTGTCACTTCAAAACACTTGAAGCGTCTAAAAAACGATAGCGCCCAAGACACCTATATTTGCATCGCGAAAAGAGAGACGCAGACGGAAAGTTCGCGATCGCGCCACCCGGTAGATCGCGCAACTGCGCCATCGCGCGCGCGAGTGACGCGCCTTCGGCGGCCTTGAGCGAACGAGAATAATTGCAGCGCCACGCCGACGCGCTCCGGATCCGTCAGCCGTGTCGCCGCCGAGGGAACCCGGACGATAACCGGCCGTTTTTTCGGCCTCGCCTTTTCCGCCGACCTCGGGGGAGACCGACCAGAGCGCCGTGATAGTCAAACCAGGGTGACCACCATTTTCTTCAAACATTTTACTCCTAAGCTAGGTTTTGGAGAAATTTCAAAAATATGTTGATGCATTTTATATTATAACAAATTGTCCAAATGAAAGTATGTACAAATCCAAGAAAGAAGAGAGTGAGTTGCATCTTTATCGAATCGGATAGCTGTTGCGGCTAACTGTAAACAATCTCAGGAGTGAAGCTTTTAGAAGTGAAGTGTGAAAAATCTTGAAAAGCAACTAGTTTTTAGACTGAATATTTAGAGGTTAGAATTCTTTTTACTAAAAATAAGGTTTGTTTTATCTTCGTATGTATAGAAAAATAAGCGACCATTTTTTTCTCATTAAGTGTGATAAATTATGACAAATGAAAATTAAGACCCAAGATATTTCAATTGTTAGACAAATCAAGGGATTTCACACTTTCTTCAGGGTGAATATCTATTGGAATATTCTGGATACAAATTTGGAGTGAAAATTTCATACTTCATCACTTTCTTAACACCTAATTTTTAACACTGTAACTTTACATTCGTCCCCTTTCCTCAATGTTCGCTCGTAGGCTCATTTTGAAAGTGCAGTAATCACTTCTCTTGCTGGTTTTGATTTTCAATTCAGTGATTTGACACTTAGGGGGATTGAATCATTTTAATGGATGAAGTGAATCAAGACAATCTGGTTAGGAAGATATTTGAAAATTAAATGATGGAATGGAATTTTTAATTATAAACCCTGTGTTTTTAAATTAATAATTATTTGTATACAATTATCAATTAATAATTATTACTCGTTGATAAGAGATTAAACGGACCACCCAGTATATAATAAACGAAACCTTAGCTCCTCCAGTCGCTAACGTAACCCACCCGAGAATATTCTGGATCACTTTCCGATTAGTAGAGCCTGATCCCTTTGTGATAAGGTTTTTGAGACTATTGTGATCATATTGAGATCATTTCTTTATCATATAATGATCCGTTGAATACCGATCTTTTCATTCAGAGATTACAAAGTGATCACAAAGTGACCCCAACTTGATCACAAAAACCTTATCACAAAGGGTTCACGTTTTACTGATCAAAAAGTGTTCCTAAAGTGATCCAGAATGTTTTTTCTCCCAAAAATTTCCCCCAAAAATACCAAGAACGTCGAACGTTTTCCTGAACGGCTCTCCAGTTTCCAAAAGTGATTCCCCTCTCTTTCTTGGTGGACGACGAAAAAGAGCGGCAAGAGTCGAAAAGAGCGAAAAAAGGGGACGGCGACCGGTTCTGGCCTCTGCGACGTAACCTGCGTGGCGAACGGCGCGCCTTTTATTTGCGCGATCCGCCGCGGTGCCCTGAATTCCTGCGGCTCCCTCCTAACCTTGACACAACCACCCAGTGTCCGGGCTTCGTTACGAGCCTTTTAATTTCGGGCCCATAATGAGCCAGAACTCATCGCCGTGACACGCCGCGCTATGACGAATGCCGGCTCTTTTCTTTCTTCTGCTTCCTCCCCTGCGTGCCGTTTTGCATCTTTTTGAATTTCTCGAGGGACGCCGATCCGCAGTCCGAAAATCTTTGTTTGCCTTAGGATTTATCCGTCCACGTGACAGATAAGATAAACGCCGTCGGTTTACGTTTGATACATCGTCGCTGGAAAATGGCGGCCTTGGCGTCCGATCGCCAATCGGACATTCGTATCGCGCGCCGCTTCTGCGCCGCGGGTTACGCAATTCGCGAGAATCCCGAGCTGAAATTGCGCGGCGCTGCCATGGGTGTCGTAAACTGTAGCGGCGCCGTTTTCTCGGCGAACTGTTTGGGGCTAACACTCCGGCTAAGTGGGACGTTTCGTCTAATTTTCAGTTAACTCGCGAAAAGAGAAAAAGAGGAGAGAGATAATGGATGGAACGAGTGCGAAATAAAAGCGCGAAGGACCTCTCCTTTGAAAAAGCACCCGCTTAATTCGCGTCTTCAACTATGGCTTTTTATGGCCCGAATTATTATCAAGGAAATAGGTTCGCATGGAAAAGAGAGTAAATAGTGTAGGCTAGTTCTAACGGTACACAAAATTGTTTGAGATTACTAATGTGGCACAGTTTTAAGAATATTATGTTTGGGATGTGAAGGTACGATGAATGATGGAGTATATAAGCTGTAATTATAGCTGGGTGGAGATGTAGTTTCCTTTATGAAATGTTTAAATATGTTATAATAGACTTGTCTATACTGTATGATACACTTTCATCAGGTTATAATTATAACGAAATGTACCGAATCATCCAACATATATCGCAATGCTCATAAGTTTTATTTCTTTCAGTTTCTGAGTGCAAACTTAACTTATTTTTTTTATACATTTTTTGGTACATTTTACTTTAAAAAATAAATCAAGTTCCATATTCAATCCTATCTTTCCAAACAGTTCCTCGATCGCCGCTCGACTTGGTCAGCTCGGTATCTCGAGTGGAACCGCGGATTTTTCCATCGCCGAAAAGGGGTCGCGGCGCCGGACACCCGGTACGTGTTCGCGTGCCGCTATTTTTACCGTTCGCGCGATTTTGAGAAGCCGCTGGTTTCGCGAATGTTGCAACGATCGCGCGGATCCAACGCAGTCGCCGTTCGACGCCGCCGCGCCGCGTCCACGACACTTTCCGTCCGCCAGAAATAAAACGTCTGTTTTTAACGCGCGGCTTGCCGTGTGTAATGCGCTCGCAGGAAGCCGCATGACTTCACCAGCGGCGTTACGTAAGACGCGGCAGTAAGTGTCCGTCATATGCCCATAGGCGGCGTCAACAATGTCACGACTTTTGCAAATACCCCAACGCGGATCATCGGCTGTTATTGTTTTTTCGCTTTTTCAACCGCGGCCGCTGATGGAATACTCTTTTTGGCGTTACTGTGGCAATAATCGCGGAGCATTTACGTAACAGTTGATGCGAAGTTACGTCAAGATAGGTGTGATGTTTCAACACGTGGACTTAAAGAGTGTTATTCTATTTAGCGTTTTCAGATTGTAAATTGGTATAAGGAGAAATAATGTAGGTGGAAAAAACGATTTATGTAAAGTGAGAAAAACTAGAATTAAATGACAGTAAACAATTTTTTCAAACAGGGTGTGTATGAAACATTGAGATGTGTCGTTGACCTTAAAGTTGTAAAATCATGAATCAAAAGTATTAAGAATGACATGAAAATTTACGTGAATGCATATTTATACCACTTATTCATATTCCCAAAATCGTATAAAAATTATGTACCAGAAGTTTAGATATAAATGTTCGAAGTAACCAAAAAATACATGGAGTCTTAAGCGAACTAACACATGTGAAATGAATATTGATTTGCCGGAGAAAAAGTATTAAGAATCTTTTGACAATTGGATATGTCATTAATTATGTCATGGGGAAAATGTGTACGAAATCTGAATAAGTTTTTGTCTCTAGTTTTAGAGATATTAACAAAAATAGAAACAAAAGCATACATTTTTGTGAATATGTTGCCGTAGAATGCTCGCTTGAAACAAATAAGCAATATTTGTGTAGATTATAAAGTCACTACTGCCTAATTAATAGCTTTCATAACAAATTTTGTAACTGTATAAAAAAATTAAAATGTTGAAAAAATTTTGTTTTTTCTTAGTTTTTGAAAAAACTAAGAAACTGAGTTGATAAAATAATTATTTTATCCTTGCTCTCCTATATCACACAAAAATACAACATATGCTTTCATTCAAATAGGCTATCCGAACGATTCATTTATTGAACCCTAAAAATGCACTCCTTCGCGATTGTACAACCTTAAAGAGGTTAACATGAAAATGAAAATCATGATTTCTTTAAACAAATAAATCGATTTTTTAAATTTAAATAAGATTTTTTATTTAAATCAAGGGTAAGTTCATACAATAAATTTGGAATCATTTAGGCAGTGAAAAACCCACCAAATTATATTTTTTGTATAAATACCTTTCATTTTTTATTATTGAAAATACAAAATGAAAGATCAGAAAATAAGGTAGGTTGTAAGAACCAATTAATATTTCAATCAACAGTACTGTAAAGTCAATTACATTATTCCTCATCATTTCTTCTGCACTCCGTTATTGAGAACAGATGAAACAATATTGACGAATACAAAAACAGTATTGTTGAATACTGAGTTGGTATCAATCACGTGTTGATTTATATGGTTCTATCCATACTCATTTACTGGGGAACTACACCAAATTTAATCTAATTGACATTTATTTCATGTATCTAAGGAACCTCCTTAAGTTTGATATTCCAAAGAAAATGTATAAATGTATCAATGTTAAAACTTTATTAATTAAAGTTAAAATTGTATGATTTCCAAAGATGTATGTCAAATCAAAAATCGTTGTTCTCGGTTTAAAGTATAATATAAATATTATAAACGATTTATTAAATATGTTCATTATAATTTGATTTTAATTACCCGATAACTGTTGTAAAATAACCTATGATTTAAATTAATGATTTTTTCAGCAAAATATGTTTGATTTAAATCGTGATTTAATTCATTGATTTAAATTATTGATTTAAATTAATGAATAAAAATACTGAAATGATGAAAATACTGAAAATTTGATGAAATTTTAACTAAACATTGTTCTGGTCGGTTGCCTCAGCTACACAAATTTTCATCAATGTTCACTAACCAGAACCAGAGATATTCTATGGCAAAGTTTTGCAAAACAGTATACATAGATATACTACATATATGTATTTTAATCACATTATGATGTCAAATATCTCGGGATCTAATTAGTGAAGTTAAGGATAAATGGTGCAGTTGATGGGACTCAAATAGATAATTCCTTGTTTATATTTTTGCAATCTTTTCAGTATTACGTAATGTTGATAAATAATAAAATATTGTTCAAATAATGATTTTAAAAGAACAAACATAAATTTTTAGTTTAATGAACATATTTCATTCAACTTAATTTTTCGTTTTCAATTATCGTCAACTACTATCATCACAGAATACAATTATGATATTAAGAAATCAGTATTACTTCTTGTAAAGAAAATATTTCAAAACATAATACTGAATTAATAATATATGAAGTGTGAGGTGATACAACTACTTTAACAAGTAATCATTTTTTTATTTTAAATCATTTATGAGTGTGTAATAGTCATGTTTTCGTACACTTTATTTCTTCGAGTGCAATTTTTACCTGGGCCACAACGTTATCAAATCTGATAAGAAAGAAATTTGTTCATTCAAAATGATCAAATTTATCCTGCCTCTTGATTTGTACAAATGTCGTCGACACCGCCAAAACTCGTCGAAGACATAACTCGAGTCACTTTACTGACGTAACTTTACCGTGGGGCTCGCATAAAAGTGCGATTTTATGTTGAAAAATTTGTTTACGCGTGACAGTTTCGTATAGCATTTATTTTTCGTCGGCAATTCAATTCAAATTCGACTCGGCGAATAAGTGCGGTTCCTTGTAATTGCAAAAGTTAAAAATGTAGTACATGCGGATGTGACCTTTGACCCAGAAAAAGTGCGAACAAACAAGCTTATTGCCACAAAAAGTCCAAATTTATTTTCTTAGCGCGATGATTATTTTCGGAAACAGTGAAATACTGTTTTCACTGGGTTAAGAAAGTTCGCCATGCTCAATAGAGGCGTTTTTTTCACAAAAGCCAGTCGTGGTATTATGATGAGCACGTCACCGAAATAGATGTGAATGTAAAGACTCGAGACGTGTATATTTTATAGGCGTGACATATATATTCGCCCGACTGTATGCCGACTCCGATTCATTTTTTGTTCTCACAGCGATATTGTTAAGAAAATCAGTCAGTCTTGCGAAGTTCTTAAAGTAAAGGTGATTGACACCAGACCTGTTGTGCGAGTCAACTCTGAGGAAGTAATACTTTTGATTAGTTTGAATTGCAACTTTTGAGTGATCAATTAAACGATGCATTATAAAGCAAGTTTTTTCTGTTAGACGTAAGAAAAAGTCTGACAAAGATGTGGAAAGGTGATGAAATAGCATTTAATACCGTTCAATTGGATTTTGAAGTGTAAAATAGTCTATTAGTTATCTGTTTGATTTGATTATCTTACAGTTATTATGACTGAAATTAAGTTACTTGAAATACGTTTATAGTATTCGCTTTCATATTTACAAGTAAAAATCATCTTGAAATATACACATGTATTAAGTATCATTACTTCGAAAGCAAGAAATATTAATGAAATAAATAATTTTACTAACACGCCAACTTGTCGTTTTAGTCGGTAACTTCAGAATGATTATTAGAAAAAGATAAACCGACATATTTATTTTCGTATCAACTAATTAGTCACTTATCGGTTAATTGATTCCCCTTTCAAAGAAAAAATACCAGTCAACAAACTTTCGAAATCACAAAAAATGTCACAGCTCTGAAAAACTGAGTTTCCTCAAAACAAACACAAACATCTCATTTTTCTAAACCCGACATTCGTGGAATATTCCCAAACGAAACGTAAACAACCCGTTCGCCGAAACGCTTTTCTCGCCGTTTCCAAAACACGCCGCCATTTTTAATTGCCTCTCGATTAATCGTTCCACTTTGCTCTAATTCCCCGAGCGAACGCCTTTTCACAATCGCGCCTCCACTTTCAACGTAAACAATGGCCCATCACACACACGCACACACAAACACACACGCACACACCCATTTCCGCAATCCGTACTAAAAATAGCTCGTGCCGCGACGCTCGAAAACAAAAACGGTCTCGACATAACCTCTCGTTTTCGACGAAAACGAAGCGCGCGGACAACTAACCTCAAAGCTCGACAGCTGACAACGGGGGAAAGCGTGCGGGAGTGGACTGACCGACTGGATGGAGTGACAGCGCCGACTGAAACGTCACGGGAGGAGAGGCTGCGTAGCGACAGCTTTAAGGAAAGCGAGGGACTGGCGGCGCGGCGCACACATCATTTCGGCGACGCTTTAAACGGCGGAACGTGATTAGTGGAAGATAAAATGGTGGCCCGGGAATGAGCGCGCGTGGGCGAGCAGTCCCGCGCGGCGTAGGCAGTGACCTTTGCCACAATCAACAGAAGTCGACACTCGAACCGACGGGCGAATTGTCGCTCGTTCGCGCGCATGCGTCATGGCACCGCATATGCTTTTTACTCAAAAAAATCAACGATTGGATTGGAGAAAAAGGTACTGTGGATTTGCAAGTGTTTTAGAGGGGTTGGCATTTGTTTTTTAGAGGAGACTGTTTTTGAATTTGAAGTGATGAATGGATTGTTTAAATGAGGTATATTCATGTTTTTAATTTACGTAATTAGATTTGCATTAAGATCTGCGGTGTAAATATTAATTTCGTAATGGATATTGAGATAATAAATTAAGTTGATGAATTTATTTTTAACTTTAATGTATGAACGATATTCATTGAAAGTGTGAATAATTGAGAAAAACAATTCCTTTAAAATAAAAAGAACATGACAATGAGTTTTTCATAGGAAGTTATGAAACAGATCAACTGAAATTCAAAATAAAAAAATAAGTTACAAATAAAAAGAACATAGATTATAAAGTATGAAAGTTTACTTTACTTTTGTTTACATTACATGAAAACCAGCCACTTTTCCAACTAAGTTTTTTAAGGTGATTTATCAGCCAAAAGTTACTATATTAGTGTCTTTTCAATTTATACCATTAAAATAATTTTGTTACAAAAAACGCATAGTCATTCAATTTGTTCAATGTGGGAAAATCTTTCAAGAGAAAATGAATTATAACAATTCTTTTGATTCGCTCAGTTTTTGGAAGTAGATTTTGAAGTGACAAAAATCGTATTTCCAAAAGTCATGCAATATAACCAAATGATTAACCCATTTTTATACGCCAACCCATTTCAGTTTAGTACGACTGCTGCGCCATCTGCGCTCGAAGTTGTCAATGGAAACGAAGAATTGAATTTGCATTTAATCGAATTTGGGTTAATTAATAAACAAAAGAAAGCAATATTTACGTTTTTAATACGAATAAATATTTGTTTTGG